>SJYC01124871.1:0-22636 GCA_006408675.1 Madoqua kirkii | reverse complement strand
GGTGTTAGTTCTAAAAGATCTTATAGGTCTTCATAGAAGCATTCAACTTCAGCATCTTCAGCATTACTGGTGGGGGCATAGACTTGGATTACTGTGATACTGAATGGTTTGCCTTGGAAACGAACAGAGATCATTCCATCGTTTTTGAGATTGCATCTAAGTACTGCATTTCGGACTCTTCTGTTGACCATGATGACTACTCCATTTCTTCTGAGGGATTCCTGCCCGCAATAGTAGATATAATGGTCATCTGAGTTAAATTCACCCATTCCAGTCCATTTTATTTCACTGATTCCTAGAATGTTGATGTTCACCCTTGCCATCTCCTGTTTGACCACTTCCAATTTGCCTTGATTCATGGACCTGACATTCCAGGTTCTTATGCAATATTGCTCTTTACAGCATCGGACCTTGCTTCTATCACCAGTCACATCCACAACTGGGTATTGGTTTTGCTTTGGCTCCATCCCTTCATTCTTTCTGGAGTTATTTCTCCACTGACCTCCAGTAGCATATTGGGCACCTACTGACCTGGGAAGTACCTTAGATGTGCAAAAATTTTTCATAGTTTATTATCTGAATATACATGAATTATAGAACAGTTTATATATGTGAATGTGCCATTATTTTTCATCTACCTATTGGGAAATATTTTCTAGTTTTCTGCAATTCTATACAGTTACATTAGCATCCTTGCGTATCTTTGTCTATTGGTACTGGTGTACTAGGATTAATGCCTAGCAATGTAATTGCTGGATTCATTTCTGAATAGATACTTCCAAATTAGCATCTAAAAAGTCTGGATTAATTGATAACCTTAAATATTTGCCAAAATATTGATAATTGTTGAAGCTAGGTAATGGGCAATGAGAGTTCTTTTTACTATTCAATCTTCTTTGGGGTGTTTTTTCAAATTTCCATATCCAGTGATATGACAGGGGAGGCATTCTCCTTAAATCAGGTATGATTTTGCTCACTATCAACTCTATCCTTTAAAATTATGCCAAAATAATTCTGACAAGAAACAAATAACGGGTAAAATATTGAAGGCAGAAGAAAATTTACCTTTATTTGCAGATGTTTTGCCTAGAAAATGCAACAGACATGATTAAAAAGCTATTTAAAATGACTATTAAAAACCAGTAACCTTTCCAGATCCAGTAATAACCTGTTGGGAAATATATATTTTTAAAAGATTCTATTAACATATAAATATATTGGCAACACCTGGAAGGGATTGATGCAAAGAAAGAAAGAAACAAGCATGAAAGCAAAAGATGTAAATAGGCTGAGATATGACTTTAACCAAATTCCAGTAAGATTGTTTTTTAATGAAAAAAAAAATTGCTGTTTGGAAGGAAAAACAGAATCATAGCCAGAATACTTTTGAAAAGAAAGAATAGGAGATTCACTGTACCAGATGTTAATGCAAATTATAAAGCCAAAGTAATTACAGTGATTTTGAGCAACTGAGAAAAGCTTAACAAATAGATGAATGTTTCAAAAAAGTCCTGAAAGAAAATTTAATATGTCCATAAATGAAGCATCACCAATGAGGAGAACATAGATTATTCAAAACTGGCCAATAATTTAGTCCATTAGATGCTCACTTCATACAATTTACTGAAATACATCCCAAGTGGATTAAAGAGGCAAACATGAAATATTAAAAGAAAATATAAATGAGTCCCTTAAATAAGGAATTTTGAGTGGGAAAAATGCAAAATAATGGAAGATACATAGATGTATCTGCACAAACATTTAGAACACCTGTATGTCAAAAATGAGAGGGACATTTTTGGATGAGATGGTTAGACAGTATCACTAAATGGACATGAATTTGAGCAAACTCTGAGAAACAGTGGAGGAGAGAGGAGCCTGGTGTGCTGCAGCCGATGGGGTCTATGGGGTCACAAAGAATCAGGCATGACTTAGTGACTGAATGACAACATGTCAAAAATAACAATAAATAAAAAGTTGAGAAGTAGAAAGATATTTGTCATAAATATAAAATGTAGAGTTAGTATTTGCACCAGGGTTCTTAAAAGCCTTTTCAAAGAAGAAATTCCAACACCTTTGGGGCAAAAACAGCATCCTTGTATTGTGGGTTGTATCTTATGAATTCAGAGGAAACCACTTTGAAGAAGAGAGTTCACTTGGAAGAATCATTTGTCCCATTTTTAGAATGCAAGGTTTTGCTTTTGATATGCTCTGATTTGTTTCCACCTTAGTTCATGTGTACAAAGTGATGATATTTGAATTACATGATAATTTTTTTTCCAGTTCTTTTTCAAAAGCAAACCCTAGAATACTGTACTTCCCTGTTTCCTCCTAAGGGGTTCACTTGACTTCTCTCATTGCAAACCCAGGGGTAGATATTCTTACTATCCCCATTTTCCAGGTTAGGAAAGATGTATCTCTGTGGCTTTAAGTACAAAAAGGCAGCAAACTGAAGCATCAACATAAACATGTCATTAGAGGGGAAGCTCCTACCCACTCCACTATTCTTGCCTGGAGAATCCCATGGACAGAGGAGCCTGGTGGGCTACAGTCCACGGGTCGCAAAGAGTCAGACACGACTGAGCGACTTCACTTTCACTTTCACTTTCTGCCCAGTGAACACAATTTGGAGAAAAAGAGGCCTCTCAATCCACAAAGGTGTGTGCTTAGCCAGGATTCTTACATCCTGCCCCATCTTTAGTTCACAGACCACACCCATAGCATACAGCCCAGCTTTTGGCAGTGCCTGAACAAGGACAGGTCCCAGAGGCCCCACGGCTGGAAGTAAGTTCACAGATGTCTGCACTTGTGCTAACACCTGCTGGGGGCTCAAAACAGTCCCTGTTTTGAGCATGTACTGACTTCATAATATGCATAAATTGTCTCACGTAACCATCAGCAAACAACCCCAGGACTTATGTACTTTTATGATTTCCATTTTCCACTTAGGAAACTGAGGCACAGAAGAGGTAAGCAGCTTATTAAAGCTCACACAGCAAGGGAGTGGTTGAAACTGTATCTCAGTCAGGCAGGTGGGGCTGGAGCCCAAGCCCCTTGGCCACAAGTAACCATGTATAAAGCCCTTGTATCCATAGAGCACATCTGACCCTCACAACATGGTAAGAAGGTCAGGAAAGATTCTCTCTGATTTACACTAAGGCAGTGGGAAGCCAGAAATGGGTTACTGGAGTTAAGACATCTTTTTTTTTTTAATGATCTGAAAAAAGCTGACAGCAGAGCATGGATAGACGTGTGACAAGGAATGACTGGAGGGAAAACAAGACTTACAAAGCTTGGATAAGAGGAAAAAAGTGCCCTGAACTTTAAATAGATGAAACAATGCTGCATGGAGGGGAAGGGAGGTGGGGAACAGGCAAGGGGATGTTACCCTGAGCACTGGAAGAATGAAAATTGTTCTAGCTCAGGAGCCATTGGGCCTGTAGTGATGCTGGATGATCAGTGGTGAAAGAAATCATGCCCACAAGCATTCTCATCATGTTGAACTCGTTTACCTTCCTGAAATACTAGCTCCTGGTCCATGTTACTATTTGTCCAAGAATCCTGTTATTAATTTATGTCTCTGTTTATTTACCTGGCCTTTGTTAGTTTAGATGGCAAGGCTAGGAGTTATGTCCAAACAACCAACAAGAAGCTCCAAGCAAAATAGGATTTTCATGTAGTTTTAAAATACAATCATGGTAATAAGGTTTATACAAATGCTTTCAGAATTTGCTCTCATAGAACTAAAATTGTATTAATTAACCTCTGAACCTGTTGCTTGTTTTTCGATTACCTTAAAAATTCCCCAGTGTTGTAAATACAAGGGAACCTTGCAAGAGTCACCCATGTTCTGATAAACTTATGTCTATAAAAATGATTCATGTTAAATGCACTGGAATTCTATTTTAAAGTAGGAAAATAAAGAATTATTTTTCTGTATGACTGTTGCCCACTCATTTATCTGATTTTGTTCAAGTATCAAATGATAGGTATCAGAAAATATATATTCTATACTCATTTCAAAATTTTACTAAAATCAATGTGCATCATCAACTGCAAAGAGAATTCCTTTACTTCTGTAAATTATAGCATTGACCTCAAGTTGTATGTAGTGTTATATCAGTATTATAAGATTTATCATAAGAATATTGCTTAAGTATAAACATTTTCATCAATAAAGTTCTATCTAAATCCTCTCTCAAAAGTGAGTAAATTTCATGTAGTCCTTCCTAGCTTCCCTTTTCTGCTCCAAACCCACATTCTTTCCTTCTATAATTCTTGGCCATCAAAATCCTTCAGTGACCTATAGCCTCCAAACAGGTTTCCAGGATTTGATCTCAAATAGTGTAAAAAAAAAAAAAGAAAAACAGGGAGATTGTTCAGACTGAAATATTTGGCTATGCCTCAGGGGAAAAAAATAAAAAGCATTCTTAATCCATGGTTCTGATTTTTTTTTTTTCTGGTGCTGGCATGAATGAAATATAGGATGACTCATCCAATGAGAATTTGAATGCTGGTAGAAAACTGGACATAAATTCCAGGTGAGTTGAAGGAGAAAGAGATCAGGGACTTGTGGGGAATGCAAGCTGAGAATGAAAGGAGAGATTCTATGAATACAGGAAAACAAACATAGCCAGGTTTGAACTCTAATATTTAAAGCCTGCTAAAGGCCAGTGACAGATGACACCAGGATGAGAGAAGAGCCAAGGGTGAGAAGTTTCTCGGCTGACTGTTAAATAGATGTAGCTCACTGATGAGCATGCCCATGTGGGATTTTAATTACTCAGACATCTGTTTAGTGAAGTGTATACTAAATAGTGACCAAATACAGAGATCAAATTATGTGGGGAGGAGAGTGGAGATGACATTCATGACTCAGAAAGGAGAGCTATCAGCCAGGAGAAAATCAATCCTGGCTTTACATCTCACCAACAGAGAAGCAATTATTTTAGATGTGGGGCTAGTTAGCTTCCTAGGTCATGAATTTAATTAAATAACCTTCAGAAAACAGAACAAACCACTGTATTTAACTGTCAGTAAGACATGCTACAAATTAATGGTCCAAATTCCTCCTCTTCTCTCCTTACAGTTGTCAGTGACAAAACAAGGTAAAAGAAACTAATAGTTGATGTAACAACATGGATGGATTTGGGAAGGAATTATGCTACATGAACTAAGTCAGACAAAGACAAATACTGCATGATCTCACTTGTATGTGGAATATAAAAAATACAGAAATGAATATAATAAAACAGAAACAGACACAGGGGAAAAAAATAAAAAGCATTCTTAATCCATGGTTCTGATTTTTTTTTTTTCTGGTGCTGGCATGAATGAAATATAGGATGACTCATCCAATGAGAATTTGAATGCTGGTAGAAAACTGGACATAAATTCCAGGTGAGTTGAAGGAGAAAGAGATCAGGGACTTGTGGGGAATGCAAGCTGAGAATGAAAGGAGAGATTCTATGAATACAGGAAAACAAACATAGCCAGGTTTGAACTCTAATATTTAAAGCCTGCTAAAGGCCAGTGACAGATGACACCAGGATGAGAGAAGAGCCAAGGGTGAGAAGTTTCTCGGCTGACTGTTAAATAGATGTAGCTCACTGATGAGCATGCCCATGTGGGATTTTAATTACTCAGACATCTGTTTAGTGAAGTGTATACTAAATAGTGACCAAATACAGAGATCAAATTATGTGGGGAGGAGAGTGGAGATGACATTCATGACTCAGAAAGGAGAGCTATCAGCCAGGAGAAAATCAATCCTGGCTTTACATCTCACCAACAGAGAAGCAATTATTTTAGATGTGGGGCTAGTTAGCTTCCTAGGTCATGAATTTAATTAAATAACCTTCAGAAAACAGAACAAACCACTGTATTTAACTGTCAGTAAGACATGCTACAAATTAATGGTCCAAATTCCTCCTCTTCTCTCCTTACAGTTGTCAGTGACAAAACAAGGTAAAAGAAACTAATAGTTGATGTAACAACATGGATGGATTTGGGAAGGAATTATGCTACATGAACTAAGTCAGACAAAGACAAATACTGCATGATCTCACTTGTATGTGGAATATAAAAAATACAGAAATGAATATAATAAAACAGAAACAGACACAGATACCGTGGTTACAGTGGGAAGAGGGAAAGGGGGAAGGGCAAATTAGGGGTAGGGAATTAAGAGGCACAAATTACTATGTATAAAAGGATACATTAAACAGCAAGGGAATACAGCTAGTATTTTATAATAACTTTAAATGCAGTATAAATTATTGAATCACTGTGTTGTACACCTGAAGCTATTATAACATTGCAAATCAACTATACAATTTAAAAAAATAATTAAACTAAAAGCCAGTTTGATCTTAAAAAAAGGTCCAAAGTGCCTTAACCAATGGGTAAATGCAATAGTTATAAATGGGTAAATGCAATAGTTATAATTAAGACAGTCATTTAATCCTTTTAATCTCTGAAATAGAAGGGCTACAAATCTGTTCTTTCTACGCAGTGAATTTTGTAGCAAAATAAAACACAGTATACACAAACCTCACCATTTGTTAGCACCTAACTTAATCAAAGTTAAATGACTGGAAAACACAACAAATCTTTCATGCTTTCAAGGTCAGTTTCTAAATCTGACATCTTAGACTGGAGTTGGCCTTACCCAGGAATTTAAGGTCAGGGTTTATGAATTTAAGGAAAGGGCTGGAGATCTGAAAACACAACAGAAAAATCCTTCATACTTTCAAGGTTAGTTTCTAAACTTGACATCTTGAATTGGAGATGGCCTTACCCAGGAATTTAAGGTCAGAGTTTATGTTAAGCAAGACCTCAAATCAAGTTTAGAAACAAGCAAATCTTTAATCCTGTATTTAAGGGGATAGTTTGAGAGGAAAGATCAGAAAAACAGATCAACCTCCTGTTGTAAATATGAGGTTGTCATTTGTTTTTACATACTGCATGAAATATGCCTGTTTGGTGTTCAGTGTCTTCTATCTATTTTAATCCCTGTGTCTGGGCAAATGTGTTTATATTAGAAAACTCCATGAGGGCAGGAAATTTAGCTTTTCTTTATCATAAACCATCTGATATAAACTCTACTTATCTAAGAGTGTGGGGCCTGGTGTGCCCAATTGCTGGCCAAAAAGTATACTCATTGACTGACAGATTGTCCATAAATCATGTATTGGTTTGTAAAGAATGGAATAATTGACAAAATTGTTTTATGCATCAATGCAAGCTATCTCATAAGCATCTTATGAGTCAGCTGAACAAGTATTATCAGTCTTACTAATTGACAGACATGACTAGAACCCAAATGTTTATCTCCTTTCAGGCATCACTGATACGTATGCACCTATTTCTGCAACAGATGAAGGAATGAATAAAGTTCAATCAATAGTAAGATTCAACCATTCTGTTCCCAAAGTCCTAAAAATAAATTGCTATTCATCTAAGTTAAATGAGATATCCTAAGGACAGGCAAATTTCAAATAAACTTCAGGGGCCAGGGAGGGGAAATAGTAAGACAGGGTTTGCTCCGGCCAGAGGACTGGAATTGACAAAATTCAAACCAGGGGTGAAAATAACAAAGAATAGAGGACAAATGCTATTTTTCCTCTAGTATAAATAGAAAAAAAATTTTTTTAAATCTCTTAATAGACTTTTCAAAGAATAAAGAAAGCTTCATTTTGCTTTAAGCCAAGAAACATTTTATAGCATATTTTCCAAATTGCATATGATTACCTTGAAGCACCCATTCAAACTCCATTAAATGTTTTATTTTCCTTAGTTTAAAACTATTTGGTAAGTATGAAATGATGTAAGAAGTGAAATTTTTCAAACATAAAATATAATAGCAAGAAATACATAATGAGAATTTCACCATTCTCATAACATTTGCTAGACTGATACAAGGCAAAAAGAAATGGGATTATCTTGGGTATGATGAAATTTTAAAAGATACAAGAAAGCTACATATTTTTGGAAAACGATGACAGAGATTAATCTAGAAAATATCAAAAATAAATGGATAGGTTTCTTTTGAGAGGGGGGGAAAAAGAGTCCAATTAGGAAACCTGAAGGCTAACCTGATTGGAAACTATGTCCAAGGGGTTCTCTGGTTATCACTTACTTCCTGTTTAGGCCTCCAGGGTAGATTACTGCCAGGAATGTCCCTTTAGATTAAAAAAAAAAAAAAGATACACATGCTAACTAACCAAGACTCCTGACTCCAGTCATATATTCCCCAAGGTTAGAAATACCACCAGGAAAAATAAAAAGGACAATCAGTTCAGATCAGTCGCTCAGTCATGTCCAACTCTTTGCCACCCCATGAATCACAGCACGCCAGGCCTCCTGTCTATCACCAACTTCCGGAGTTTACTCAGACTCATGTGCACCGAGTCGGTGATGCCATCCATCTCATCCTCTGTCGTCCCCTTCTCCTGCCCACAATTTCTCCCAGCATCAGGGTCTTTTCCAATGAGTCAACACTTCCCATGAGGTGGCCAAAGTATTGCAGTTTCAGCCTCAGTCCTTCCAATGAACACCCAGGACTGGTCTCCTTTAGGATGGACTGGTTGGATCTCCTTGCGGCTTCTCCAATATCACAGTTCAAAAGCATCGATTCATCGGGCGCTCAGCTTTCTTCACAGTCCATCTCTCACATCCATACATGACCACTGGAAAAACCATAGCCTTGACTAGACAGATATTTGTTGGCAAAGTAATATCTCTGCTTTTTAATATGCTATCTAGGTTGGTCATAACTTTCCTTCCAAAGAGTAAATGTCTTTTAATTTCATGGCTGCAATCACCATCTGCAGTGTTTCTGGAGCCCAAAAAATAAAGTCTGACACTGTTTCCACTGTTTCCCTATCTATTTGCCATGAAGTGATACCAGATGCCATGATCTTCATTTTCTGAATGTTGAGCTTTACGCCAACTTTTTCACTCTCATCTTTTACTTTCATCAAGAGGCTTTTTAGTTCCTCTTCACTTTCTGCCATAAGGGTGGTGTCATCTGCATATCTGAGGTTATTATATTTCTCTCAACAGTCTTGATTCCAGCTTGTGCTTCTTCCAGCCCAGCGTTTAATACTAATGCTTTTCTTATTTAAAATTTTATCACAACTCCCTCTTATCTTCCTTTCAGCTCCATTTGTGAAAATGCATGTAAAGTCTGAGTTAAATGGTATCCTTTTCAAATTTTTCCTTAAATCCCTGAAAATCTGACTTTTGAAACTTGGGAATGTGAAACTAGGACAAGGGAATACTGAGGACCCACTTTACTTGCTTGCTTCAATCGCAGGCCTAGATTAAGAAGAAACCTTTCAATGAAAATGAGAGGGATGTGAGGGATGTTTGCAATAGTATAATGCTTAATATTGACTTCTACCCTGTCATGCCCCAGGAAAGGCAAGGAACAGTTAGAAGAGGTAGAAAACTTAGGAGGAAGAAGAAACTCCCTAAATTTTTAGGAAAACATGCCAGGTTACTCATAGAGTTCATGTGTTCAGAAAATGCATTTGTGTAACCAGCATCAGCATCTTCGAATGCCTTGCACTTTGTCACTCGTGTCCTCTTGCAACTACTTCCCTTGGATATCTTTAGACTTTCCAAGGCCAGTCTTCCTTGCCTGTGCCCATGGGGAAATGGCAAATTAATTGAGTTTCTGAATACTATCTTTCGTCTATATCTAGTTAGAAGTATGTGCATGTGTGGTCTTTAATGGAACAATAACAAATTTGTGAAGACCCTTTATTGTCTTTTTAAATTTGCCTTTCCAACAGATCCTATGCAAAGGATCATGACTAGTTCCTCAGACATTCAAACCACTAGTTTTTTAAAGTGTTAACATAAATTTAGAAAATATTTTCCAAAAGTATTTCACAATGACTAAATTAGTACGTATTTAGCTCAAATACTTAAAAAGAGCTTTAACAAATATCATTCACAAATACTCTGCTGTCAATTTGAGCATAAAAATGTAACTTTGCTCAGTTAGTAAGTGGTTGATAGCTGTCCACTCTCTGCAGAAGTGTTTCTGAATATCCAGGGGAATAATACCTGAAAAAGAAAATTTTCTATTAGATCTTTGTGAAAAGATTTAGCACAGTAGGCACAAAAGATTCAATGTAAGATACTTATCTGAAATAATTCTTTGAATAAAATCTCTAATACACCAACCAATTATACTGCAGGAATGCTTTGTGTATGAGGTTAGAAACGATCAAGGAAGAGAACACCAGTTCACAAGACTGTACCAGAAACACAGCAAAACATTTAAGGAGTATCAATGCAATGGCAAAGAAAGGGTATTTTCAAAGTAGGCAAAGTATTGGATCTTCAGCATCAGTCCTTCCAATGAATATTCAGATTTATTTCCTTGCAGTTGACTGGTTTCATCTCCTTGCAGTCCAAGGGACTCTCAAGAGTCTTCTCCAACACCACTCAAAGTAGGCAAAGTATTGGATCTTCAGCATCAGTCCTTCCAATGAATATTCAGATTTATTTCCTTGCAGTTGACTGGTTTCATCTCCTTGCAGTCCAAGGGACTCTCAAGAGTCTTCTCCAACACCACAGTTCAAAGGCATCAATTCTTCAGCACTCAGTTTTCTTTATGGTCCAACTCTCACATCCATACATGACCACTTGGAAAACCATAGCTTTGACTAGATGGACCTTTGTCAGCAAAGTGATGTCTCTGCTTTTTAATATGCTATCGAGGTTGGTCATAGCTTTTCTTCCAAGGAGAAAACACCTTGTAATTATATGGCTGCAGTCACCATCTGCAGTGATTTTGGAGCCCAAGAAAATAAAGTCTGCCACTGTTTCCATTGTCTCCCCATCTTTTTGCCATGGAGTGATGGGACTGGATGCCATGATCTTCATTTTTTGAATGTTGAGTTTTAAGTCAGCTTTATCACTCTCCTCTTTCACTTTCATCAAGAGGCTTTTTAGCTCCTCTTTGCCTTCTGCTATAAGGGTGGTGTCATCTGCATGTCTAAGGTTATTGATACTTCTCTCAGCAGTCTTGATTACAGCTTGTGCTTCATCCAGCCCAGCATTTCACATGATGTACTCTGTATATAAGTTAATAAGCAGGGTGACAATGTACAGCCTTGATGTACTCCTTTCCCAATTTGAAATCAGTCTGTTGTTCTATGTACAGCTCTAACTGTTGCTCCTTGACCTGCATACAGATTTCTCAGGAGGCACATGGATCATGGCCTTGTCTAACTCAATGAAACTATGAGCCATGCCATGTAGGGTCACCCAAGACAGACAGGTCATGGTGGAGAGTTCTGACAAAACACGGTCTACTAGAGAAGGGAATGGCAAAGCACTTCACTATTCTTGTCTTGAGAACCCCATGAAGAGTATGAAAAGGCAGAAAGATATGACATTGAAAAAGATGAACTCCCCAGGTCAGTAGGTACCCAATATGCTACTGGAGAAGAGTGGGAAATAACTCCAGAAAGAAGACGAAATGGAGCCAAAGCAAAAACAACATCCAGTTGTGGATGTGACTGGTGGTGGAAGTAAAGTTCGATGCTGTAAGGAACAATGCTGCATAGGAACTGGAAAGTTAGGTCCATGAATCAAGGTAAATTGGAAGTGGTCAAACAAGAGATGGCTGTTTTAGGAAACAGTGAACTAAAATGGACCAGAATGGGTGAATTTAATTCAGATGACCCTTATGTCTACTACTGTGGGCAAGAACCATTAGATGAAATGGAGTAGCCCTCATAGTCAACAAAAGAGTCCAAAATGCAGTACTTGAGTGCAATCTCCAAAATGACAGAATGATCTCTGTTCCTTTCCAAGCCAAACCATTCAATATCAGAGTAATCCAAGTCTATGCTCCAACCACTAATGCCAAGAAGCTGAAGTTGAAGAATTCTATGATGACCTACAAGACCTTCTAGAACTAACACCAAAAAATATTTCCTTTTCATCATAGGAAACTGGAATACAAAAAGTAGGTAGGTCAAGAAATACTTGGAGTAACAGGCAAGTTTGGCCTTGGAGTACAAAATGAAGCAGGGCAAAGTCAACAGACTTTTGCCAAGACAACACGCTGGTCATATGAAACACCCTCTTCCAATAACACAAGAGATGACTAATGGTTAATACCAAAATCAGATTAATTATATTCTTTGCAGCCAAAGATGAAGAAGCTCTATACAGTCAGCAAAAACAAGACCGGGAGCTGACTGTGGCTCAGATCATAAACTCCTTATTGCCAAATTCAGACTTAAATTGAAGAAAGTAGGAAAAACCACTAGAACATTCAGGTATGATCTAAATCAAATCCATTATGACTATACAGTGGAAGTGAGAAACAGATCCAAGGGATTAGATCTGATAGACAGAGTGCCTGAAGAACTATGTACAGAGGTTCGTGACATTGTACAGAAGGCGGTGATCAAAAGTATCCTCAAGATAAAGAAATGCAAAAAGGCAAAATGGTTGTCTGCGGAGGGCTTACAAACAGCTGAGAAAAGAAGAGAAGCTAAAGCCGAAGGAGAAAAGGAAAGATATAACCATCTGAATGCAGACTTCCAAAGAATAGCAAGGAGAGACACAAAAACCTTCCTAAGTGATCAATGCAAAGAAATAGAGGGAAACAATAGAATGGGAAAGACTAGAGATCTCTTCAAAAAAACTAGAGATACCAAGGAAACATTTCATGCAAAGATGGACTCGATAAAGGACAGAAACGGTATGGACCTAACATAAGCAGAAGATATTAGGAAGAGGTGGCAAGAATACACAAAAGAACTATACAAAAAAGATCTTAACATCCCAGATAACCACAATAGTGTGATCACTCACCTGGAGCCAGACATCCTGGAATGTAAAGTCAAATGAGGGCCTTAGGAAGCATCACTATGAACAAAGCTAGTGGAAGTGATGGAATTCCAGTTGAGCTATTTCAAATCCTAAAAGATGATGCTGTAAAAGTGTTGCACTCAGTATGCCAGCAAATTTGGAAGACTCAGCAGTGGCCACAGGACTGAAAAAGGTCAGTTCTCATTCCAATCCAAAAGAAAGGAAATGCCAAAGAATGTTTAAACTACCGCACAATCGCACTCATTTCACATGCCAGCAAAGTAATGCTAAAAATTCTCCAAGCCAGGCTTCAGTGGTATATGAACTGAGAACTTCCAGATGTTCAAGGTGGATTTAAAAAAGGCAGAGGGACCAGAGATCAAATTGCCAACATACATTGGATCATCAAAAAAGAAAATTCCAGAAAAGCATCTACTTCTGCTTTATTGACTACACCAAAGTCTTTGACTGTGTAGATCACAACAATAAATATATGATACAATAAATGGATAAAAAAAACTAGCAAGTGTAATTTAAAATTTTCTAAAACACTTGGAATAATTAAACCTCCTAAGATGTTTTCTCCAGATAAAACCTAACCTTCAAGACTTACTTTATCCTTTGTTAATTATCTTTATCTCTCCTCAGGTGCTTGACTTAAAAACTCATAATTTATGTTACATTAATTTCTTCCACATTTTGTCAAGTTACTATGGATAGAAGAGCTGTGTTTTCTCAATAGTGTGCTTACAAGCAGTCACAGATAAACATGTACATACATGCATACATAAAGAGCTACATTAAAGAATATCTCTCCACCAAAGGCTTGTGTGAGTGCTCAGTCGCTCAGCTGTGTCCAGCTTTTTGCAACCCCATGGACTTTAGCCTGCCAGGCTCCTCTGTCCATGGGATTATCTCAGCAAGAATATGGGAGTGGGCTGCCATTTCCTTCTCCATAGGATCTTCCCAACCCAGGAATTGAATCCACATCTCTTGCGTTTCCTACATTGGCAGGCAGATTCTTTCCCACTGAGCACTTGGGAAGTCCCAAAAGGCCTCCTACCCTTGAGGAAAATTGCCCCTAAACAGTGAGTCTCTTCAAAGTATTCCTAAACCAAGGAAGTTACAGCTGTTTCTCTATGAGTTAGTCACAAATTTTAAAGAGGCCTCACCTTCCTAGGTCTTATAAATGCATTAGATACAAGGTACATACTTTTTATAGAAATGATAAAGAATGGATTTAGAAAAACCAAAACTTTAAAAGTCGGGCTGTTTCACATGGTAGCCACTAGCTAGGGTGGCTCTTGAGCCCTAGAAATATGACTGAGGAACTGACTTTTATGTTAAATTTTAATGAGAAATATTAATAACTGATATTTAACTCCGTTATTGGAAAAAAATTTAAGTGTGTTTGGAACAACTTGCATATCTACTGTTTCAACTATAAACTTCATATAATCTAAATACAGATCATGCATTTCCAATGAAATTTAACATCTAAATTGAGATGTAGTGGAAGTGACAAAATGCCCACCAGATTTCCAGAACTTAGTATAAAAAACGTCAAATAGTTCATTATAAATTTTTATATTGATTACTAAATGTTGGAGATTGTGTGGAGAATATAGAATACTCCTACACTGTTGGTGGGAATGTAATTGGTACAATCACTATGGAAAACCCTATAGAGGCTCCTTAAAAAACTAAAAATAGAACTACCTTATGACCTAGCAATCCTACTCCTGAGCATATACCCTGAGAATACCATAATTCAAAAGACACATGCATTCCAGGGTTCACTGCAGCACTATTTACAACAGCCTGGACATGGAAGCAACCTAGATGTCCATCAACAGATGAATGGACAAAGATGTGGGATACACAAGTAATGGAATATTACTCAGCCATAAAAAGGAGAACCTAGAGTCTGTCACATTGAGTGAAGTAAGTCAGAGAGAGAAAAACAAATATTAACACATATATATGAAATCTAGAAAAATGGTACTGATGAACCTATGTGCAGGGCAAATGGAGATGCAGACATAGACACACCGTGGGAGAAGACAAGGGTGGGATGAACTGAGAGAGGAGCACTGACTACTGTCTACACACTACTGTATGCACCACAGATAGCCAGTGGGAAGTTGCTGTACAGCACAGGGAGCTCAACTTGGTGCTTTGTTATACCTAGGGAGGTGAGAGGGAGGCTTAAGAGGGAGGGGCTATGTGCATACATACAGCTGATCCACTTTGTTGTATAGCAGAAACTAATATAATATTGTAAAGCAACTATACACCAATTTTAAAAATAAATTAAAATCTTGAAAATAGCTTCCTGCTACATTACTATGAAGAATCTGCATTTCATAAATATTACTTTTTTCAGATACAGATAGTAACTTTCTTTTTGCCATTCAATATCTCTTTCTATTCTTTTATTGATGTAATTGATTTACAATGTTCTGCAAATCTCTGCTATACAGCAAAGTGACTCAGTTGTACACATACAGACATTCTTCTTTTTATATTCTTTTCCATTATGGTTTGTCAAAGGACACTGAATATACTTCCCTGTGCTATACAGTAGGATCTTATTGTTAAAT
This sequence comes from Madoqua kirkii, assembly GCA_006408675.1. Classification (NCBI taxonomy): domain Eukaryota; kingdom Metazoa; phylum Chordata; class Mammalia; order Artiodactyla; family Bovidae; genus Madoqua; species Madoqua kirkii. The sequence goes on along the minus strand of SJYC01124871.1, from coordinate 7,187 downwards.
CCCAGATAATAATTTATATCTGCTAATTCCACCTCCCAGTCTTTCCCCACTCTTGGCAACCCAAGTCTGTATTCTGTGAATGTGAGTCTATTCCTGTTTTATAGATAGGTTCATTTGTGACATATTTTAGATTCCACATATAAGTGATATCATATAGTATTTGTCTTTCTGATTTACTTCACTTATTATGATTATCTCTAGTTGCATCCATGTTGCTGCAAACAGCAATATTTCATTCTTTTTTATGGCTGAGTAGAAAAACATCTACTTCTGCTTTATTGGCTACACCAAAGCCTTTGACTGTGTGGATCACAACAAACTGGAAAATTCTTCAACAGATGGGAATACCAAACCACTTCACTTGCCTCCTGAGAAATCTGTATGCAAGGCAAGAAGCAACAGTTAGAACCAGACATAAAACAATGGGCTGGTTCCAAATTGGGAAAGGAATACGTCAAGGCTGTATATTGTCACCCTGCTTATTTAACTTATATGCAGAGTACATCATGCGAAATGCCAGGCTGGATGAAGCACAAGCTGTAATCAAGACTGCTGAGAGAAATATCAATAACCTCAGATATGCAGATGACACCACCCTTATAACAAAAGGCAAAGAGGAACTAAAGAGCCTCTTTATGAAAGTGAAAGAGGAGAGTGATAAAGCTGGCTTAAAACTCAACATTCAAAAAATGAAGATCATGGCATCCTGTTCCATCACTTCATGGCAAAAAGATGGGGAGACAATGGAAACAGTGGCAGACTTTATTTTCTTGGGCTCCAAAATCACTGCAGATGGTGACTGCAGCCATGAAATTTAAAAGGTGCTTGCTCCTTGGAAGAAAAGCTATGAATACCAACTTAGATAGCATATTAAAAAGCAGAGACATCACTTTGCTGACAAAGGTCCATCTAGTCAAAGCTATGGTTTTTCCAGTAGTCATGTATGGATGTGAGAGTTGGACCATAAAGAAAACTGAGTGCTGAAGAACTGATGCTTTTGAACTGTGGTGTTGGAGAAGACTCTTGAGAGTCCCTTGGTCATCAAGGAGACAAAACCAGTCAATCCTAAGGAAATCAACCCTGAATATTCATTGGAAGGACTGATGTTGAAGCTGAAACTCCAATACTTTGGCCACCTGATGCAAAGAACTGACTCATTGGAAAAGACCCTGATGCTGGGAAAGACTGAAGAAAGGAGGAGAAGGGGACGACAGAGAATGGTTGGATGCCATCACCAACTCGATGGACATGAGTTTGAGCAAGCTTTGGAAATTGGTGATGGACAGGGAAGCCTGGCATCCTGCAGTCTATGGGGTCGCAAAGAGTAGGACATGACTAAGTGATTGAACTGAAATGAGCATTCCATCAACATCTCCTTTCTATCTGTAATAGCAGTAATTTGTAATTTGTAATAATAGTCTCATTGATATGAATGTGAGCTTAACGGAAAGAAACAATATGCAGGGAACTACGAAAATCAAACACTTTCCATTAACAGTTGATAATTTACTTTGAACTCTGTTTTGGGGTACTCTTTAGTAAAGCACAAATTAGTACAGAAATGTCTCAAATGACATTTGAGTTTCATTTGGAAAAGTATGTGTCAATCAGAACATCATTTAATTTGAAGGATAAAAGAGATCGAGGGAGAAGCAGAAGTATATTTTGGTCTTCTGTGTTATTTCAAAGTTTATATTTTCACATAGTGGATATAAAAATCTCAATTTGAGAATAGAAAAACAGAATAACATTGACCTTCCCAAAGTCCATTTTACCTACCTTACTATTTCTTCTGGGTAACAGTTGTTAATGCTGTTGATATATTCTTGAAGGAGAGATCCAGGTTCTGCCTTTATCTCTTGCACCTTTTTAAGTCCACCACTTGTTACAAAAAGTCGTCGAGCTTTGCTATCATGTGGCAGCACCTTGAAAAGTGAAGCACATAAAAGTGTCAGCTTTTCTTTTCCAAGCTGGATTTTTACTTTTGAAAAGCAATAATATACGAGGAAATGAAAAAGAGAATTTATGTCTAATATACCTGGAACAAACTGAGCCTAAATTTGCAAATGATTCCAAGAAAAATGCAGCCTTTTTGGAAATGTATCAACTTGGTATGATGTGGAGATGGAATAAAGCCAATGAACAGAAGCAAAGGTAATAGAGATCCAACCGTATAGGTATGAATACAACAGTGGCCATCCTTCACTTACAGCCATTCTAGGTCTCTGCAAAGTTAAAGGCAAGCTCCTTAACAAGGCTCAGAGGGTCTTCTGTGACTCAGGTCCTAAATACCTCTCCGAAGTCCTTCCATACCAACCTCTACACTAAATCACTAAATTGTGTTTCAGTAACCTCAAAGGGTGCATCTGAAGCATTTTTTGCTTTGCCTATGCTACTTCTACCTCTTCGAAATCCTTTCTGCCCTCCACACACTTCTCCCATTACTTGGGGGTAACTTCCTTTAAGAAACTTTCTCTGGTGCACCCCGACTCCCTTTCCCTGGCTGAGCTGGGTACATTTCTTCTCTCAAAGCATTCTGTTAGACCCCTTTCAGTGCGCTTGCCACATAATAGTTTAACTATCAGGGACTTCCCTGGTGGTCCAGGGGTTACTAAGACTCTGTACTTCCACTGCAGAGGGCACAGGTTCCATCCCTGATCAGGAAACTAAGATCCCACAAGCCATTAAAAAATAAAATTTTTTGAAGTTTATCATGAAGTCTAGCATATTGAAGTGTTTTCTGATTGTTTCATCCAGTCCCCCAGCTCAAAGTTCCTTGAAAAAGAACTTGGTCTTAACTATTTTTTTGTCTATCCCTTAATGCTTAACATGTAGGCATTTAACAAAACTAAAACTACAAAAGAATTTTGCTATTAGAATGATAATACACATCAACTGGACAATAAAAGGTGACACTAAGTGTGCGTGTTTCTAAAAAACGGAAATGTCTGTAGGCTTTAAATATTTTGTTTGACCTGGAGAGTTTTTATTACTGCCTATCTTTTAAATTAATATCTTTTTATCTTCTGCCTTGCTTTCCACTCTCTTTTCTAGTGCTCTGGATCCTTAGATTAAGAAAAGGTAAAATTCTACCTGGAGCAAATATTCCTAAAGGCACATTTTATAAGAGTATGTGGTATGTGGTATTGTGTTTATTTTATCTTAGCTAACTTCCACAAATCCCACTGACTTACTTTAAAAGTGATTATTTTGAACTCAGTTCAGGCTAGTGTTTGTTTTCACAGCAAGTTCAGTAAAACTAGAATATCTCACTCCTGGTAGCCTAAAAGATTAGAGTATGAAATGAAACTTTCAGAAATAATGTCAGCTACTCACAAGAGGTGATGACTGTCTGTAGATGATCCACTCGTCCCCTTACACCTTCTTCCCTCTTAGCTGATCAAATTAGCTGGTTGCTTTCTTACTTAGCATCCAGAAAACAAAGGTTGATTTTCTTTTTATTCTTTTTTAAAAAAAATGTATTTATTTGACTGTGCCAGGTCTTAGTTGCAACACGTGGGATCTTCGATGCATCATATAGGATCTAATTCCCCAAACATGGATTAAACCTGGGCCCCCTGCACTGGAAGCACAGAGTCTTAGCCACTGGACCACAGGGAAGTCCACTTATTATTTTCTTAGAAGGAAGAAGATAGAGCACGGGTGTTTGATACACAGAGCTGTATCCTGGGGAGGCTTTAGCAACGTAAAACCTACCATCCAGTGGCTATGGTGCTTAAGGGTCAGCAAGATGTTGGAGATCACAGAAATGAGTCAAAGACAGTATGATCTTTCAGAGGAATACCTAAAACTCGACCTATTCAGCTGTGGGGCCCAGCTTAAACATTTTAACAACATACAGTTTTTGTTTATTATTTGTAGAAATATAGTACACAACAGTAGTACCTCCTTCATACAGCCTTATAACTGGCGCTTCAAGTGAATTTGGCCCCCATTCATTTTTATTAATTTTTAATAATCAGCCTTTAGCACTTTTATGTTTATTTCTTAAAAACAACTTTTGGGGGTTTTGTGGGGTTTTCTTTTTTGAGTGCCTGGGATTAGGTTAAACTCTATACATATAACAACTCATTAATCTTTACAATGACCCTATAAAATAGGTTCTCTTATTAGCCCCAGTCTATGGGTAATTATACTAAGGTTTAGAGAGGTCAAGACGTCGTTAAAGGTATTGCTGCTAGCAGAAACCCAGGCAACCCAGCTCCAAGCCTGAGCTCATAGCCACACCGAGATAATAATTTCAAAGACCCTATTTTCTTAAATCCAACCTGAACACAACCTGACCACTTCTTGATGACTCAGGGTCCCCCTCCTGGCCATCCACGGCTGTGGGACCACACACACTCTCTTGGCCTCAGCTGTCAGGAGTCAGTTCCTCTGGCTGGACCCCATCCAGCAGCTTGACCTTTCCACCTTACTATCTTGAGGCTGCAGTGAGCTAAGAAACGTGACAGCCATGCCGGTTAAAGAGTGGTTCCCAAATAAGCCAATACATTGCAAATGATTGTCTGGAAGCATCTCCCGTAAGCGCATGGATTTCGCAAGAAATACTGGGGGGATCTCTGCAGCTGTTTCCAGCTGAGTGAGACTAAGAGTCACCAGGAAAACCACCAGAGGGTTATGAGGTTTTCACATGTTGACTCTTTTACTCTCCAAGAACATAAAAAAGACAGGACAGAGGCTGTGAGGAAGAATGATGAAGAAGAAAGTGTGAATTAGTTATGCGTGAGTTTTATTAACTTATGTGAATTTTATTAACCTATATTACCCTCCCTGTTGATATGATCAGTAAAATCAAATAGTAAAACCCTGCCCCCATCTTACAGAAGAAAACACTGACCCAGCAAAAAAAAATGCAAGTTAATACCTCGTTTTAATTCTCTTTTCCCACTTCCAGGCATAGAGAGCATGTCTTACCTTACTGAACTGTCCAACCACGTGCTTCAGAATATTGGGAGGAGCATCATACAGAAATGGTTCAAGAGCTGGTAAATAGGTGCATTTTTGTAAGATATTCTTTATGGCTTTTTTACTCTATTGAAATACAAAGCAAAATACATACCAAAGTAAGTAATCAATGAAAGCTTGACAAAAAGTCACATCTTGTGTTCTGGAGTTTGAAAACGAAATGAAGAGCTTTATGATGAACTTAAAAGCTGTTGGTGACAAAGTCTACTAATGTGCTAGTGGAGATCACATTTACTGTACTAGACAGCCTTACCCCAATCTAACAGTTTCAAGTTGGTGACAGACTGTCAAGTTATTAATCAAGAACTCTAATGACAGTAGGAATCCACTGAGCTTTACTATCCTTCATCAAGAAATATACTTGATTTTTGACTATAAACTTCTATATCAGGATGTATATCATTAATCATAATCAGCTGAATTATCCAGCATGAAACAAATATTAGTATATTAGTTAAGATTTTGTTTAGTTGTCAATATCTGGGCTTAAGATTATTTAACAACACTACTGAGATATAATTTACATACCATACATTCACTCATTTTAAGTGCACGGTTCAATGGATTTTTAGTAAATTTACAGAGTTGGGCAACCATCACTACAATCTAATTTTATAACATTTTCATCATCCCCCAAAACCCCATGCCCATTTATAGTTATTCCATTTTCCCTCCTCCACTTACCCCTACCAACCCCAGACAATTACTAATCTACTTCCTGTCTCTATAAATTTTACTTTTCTGGACCATCCATATAAATGAAATCATAATATGTTAACTTTTGGTTCTGGCCTCATTTGCTAAGTATAATGTTTTTGAGGTTCACCCATGTTATAGCACATATCAGTGCTTCACTCCTTTCATCATCAAATAGTATTCCATTACAGGGATTTATCACATTTTGTTTATCCATTCACTAGCTGATGGACATTTGGGTTAATTCCACTTTGGGCTAATATGAATAATGCTGCTATGAAGATTCACATGCAAATTTTTTCACTTTGGAAAATACTGAAGAGTAGAGTTATTGGGTGATAATTGTAAATTTATGTTTAATATTTTGAGAAACTACCAAACTATTTTTCAACATGATTGTAACATTTTACATTCTCACCAGTAGTGTAGGAAGGTTCAATTCTCCATAGGATAATCAACACTTGTTATTTTCTCTTATTAATTATAACCATCTTGTGGGTATGAAGTAATATCTCATTATGGTTTTGATTTGTGTTTCTCTAATGATGTTGAGAATCTTTCCATGTGCCAATTGGTCATTTGTCACGAAATGTCTATTCATTTTTGCGCATTGTTTAGTGAGGTTATGTATCTTCTTATTACTGGGTTGTAAGAGTTCTTTATATATTTTGAATACAAGTCCTTGCTTGAATATATGATTTGCAAGTAATTTTTCAGTCTGTGGCTTATCTTTTCATTTTTTCAGTAATGTCTTCTGAGGCATACAAGTTTTTCATTTTGATGGAATCTAATTTATCAGTGTTTTCTTTTATTACTTGTGCTTTAAATGTCATTTTAAAGAAATCTACGCCTATTCCAAGGCTAAAAATACTTACTCCTATGTTTTCTTCCAAGAGTTTTATAATCTTAATTCTTACATTTAGATCTATCAGTATTATTCATTTTTAGTTAATTCTAGTGTATGGTATGAGATAAGGATCCAAATTAATATTTTTGTCTGAAGATATAATAATTGTCCTAGTACCATTTGCTGAAAAGACTATCTTTTAACATTAAATTGTCTTGGCACCTTTGTGAAAAATCAGTTGACGATAAAGGGTCCATTTCAGATTTTTCATTCGATTACTACATTGACATATATACAGTCTTTTGTAAGCATCTTGTTTGTGTAGCTTTATAGTAAGTTTTGAAATTGGGCAGTATAAGTCTTTCTTTTTCAAGATTGTTTTGGCAAGTTCAAGTCCTTTGCATTTCTATATGAATCTCAGGATCAGCTTCTCAAGTTTTTTGAGGAAAAAAGACACCTGGGATTTTGATAGGAATTGTATTGAAAATATAGATCATTTTTAACAATATTGAATTGCCATTTTAACAATATCAAACCTTCCGATCTGTGAACATGGAATGTCTCTTCATTTATTCAGATCTTTAATTTTTTTCAGCAATGTTTTATAGTTTTCAGTGTACAAGTCTTATACTTCTTTTGTTAAATTTATTCCTAA
>SJYC01124867.1:55-26530 GCA_006408675.1 Madoqua kirkii | reverse complement strand
TATAAGAGACAGCAATAATACACTATACAATCTTCTTTCATATTTAATATCATAATTAGCAAGCTAATTTCTCTCACCTGCTTATTTATATTTCTAGCTACTGTGATTAAATCTAGGTAATTTATTAAGCAGTCAAAGTACAACAGCATATACACAAACATTTTCAAACATTCCACTGAATGTGTATTGAGTTTTAGCAAATTTACCTTTCTATGTCTTTTTTTCTCTAACAAGGAACTAAAAAATTTATAACAACAAAAACATATGCATTAACACACGTGTGCCTACACATACACACACATTCTTAGGGTGTGATTGATTATGGATGGAAGCAGAAATTTGTTATTTAATTTTAAGATAAACTATCATATTTTTATATCTAGGTTTAGTTCATAGGAAATTAACTTTGCACTCAAAAGGTGCATGTGTCTGTATGTGCTCAGTTGTGTCCAACCTTCTGCAACACCATGGACTATAGCCCATCAGGCTCCCCTGTCCGTGGGAGTTTTCAGGCAAGAATATGGGAGTGGGTTGCCATTCCTTACTGGAGGGGATCTTCCCAACCCAGGGACTGAACCCATGACTCTTGAATCTCCTGCATTAACAGGCAGATTCTTTACCACTAGCACCACCTGGGAGTGAGTGGATATTTGAAAACAAAAGTGTCTAGGAAAACTAAGATATTTTGAATTTGAGATTTTAATGGGAGGTGGAAGTTTAATGGGAGCTTCAAGAAGGAGAGAACACAGGTATATCTATGGCTGATTCATGCTGATGCTTGGCAGAAACCAACACAATATTGTGGAGCAATTATCCTTCAATTAAAATTAATAATTTTTTAAAAGGCACAAATAATGTGGATTTATAATTCTTGTATCATGTCTTCCTTTTTTGTATTAGTTAAAATTATTTTTAAATTTTAACTCAGGCTTCATACTACCATAACCCTGTATTTCTCTTTATTCAAAAAGAACTCTAATTACAGTGGTATCTATGAGTATATGTGGTTAATATTATTTTTAATAATTTATTTTTCTGCTTTCTACACATATTCATTATTGCAAAACATAATACCTATAGCGATTAAAAGAAAACACAAATGCATAGGAATAGTGTTAATACCCCTTTCACGTTTGACTCATAATACAGAATTTTGCCAGGTATCTAGACCCTCCCTCATATATTCCTTTCTACTGATATTATTTCTCTTCTCTCCCCACCCTCCATACACTCTCAATTGTTACAGTAATCATTAATTTGTTTTACTTCAGAGTTTTGTCACTAATGTAATGCTTCAAAAACTATCCAGTTGTCCTATTTTTTAGCTTTGTATGTCTGGAATTCCAGTGAATTTTTTAATCTTGATATTTCTTCTCAGTCTCCAATGTGCATTATTATCTATATAGCTCTAATTTGTTGATTATTGTTATATAAATTCTATTGACATCATGTAGCTCTACTTTTTATTTCATTGCTGTATAGCATTGTTTTATACCAGCATTCTATTATATCCATCTTATCAATGATGGAAATCCAGGTGATGTTTTAATTCTAGTTACTCAGAACAATAATGACAGGGACATTCCTATGTATGTATCCTGATACACAATACAAAAACTCTCTAAGGCACAAAATTTCTATTATATATTACATGTATTAACATTTCATTATATAGTTTTAATCATAATACAAAAATTGTAAGAAATGATTTTCCTGAGTGTGATAAAGCTACAGCATTAAAAACAAGTCATGATTATTTTTTTTCTTCTTCACCCCTATCATGGAAGTGTTAGTCACTCAGTCGTGTCTGACTCTTTGTGACCCCTTGGGCTGGGGCCCACCAGGCTCCTCTGTCCATGGAATTCTCCAGCCAAGAATACTGGAGTGGGTTGCTATTTCCTTCTCCAGGTGATTTTCCAGAACCAGGGATCAAATGTGGGTCTCTCTGCATTGCAGACAGATTCTTTTCTGTCTGATCTACCAGGGAAGCTCACCCCTATCATAGGACTCCATTTTTTTTCTAAGGTTTTAGCCTACTTACAAAAATCTAATATTCTTCAGTGAAATTTATTACACACATATATAATATGCACAAAATGTTTATTATTTTTGAGTTTAAGGTGGTTCTCCTTTCCTAACAACATTTCTAATTACTCTCTATTGACTATGAAGTAAGAATCCATGATGAACTAATACCTATCCCAAACATACATCAGTTCAGTTCACTTCAGTTGCTCAGTCGTGTCCGACTCTTTGCAACCCCGAGGACTGCACCCGCCAGGCTTCTCTGTCCATCATTACCCCTATCATAGGACTCCATTTTTTTTCTAAGGTTTTAGCCTACTTACAAAAATCTAATATTCTTCAGTGAAATTTATTACACACATATATAATATGCACAAAATGTTTATTATTTTTGAGTTTAAGGTGGTTCTCCTTTCCTAACAACATTTCTAATTACTCTCTATTGACTATGAAGTAAGAATCCATGATGAACTAATACCTATCCCAAACATACATCAGTTCAGTTCACTTCAGTTGCTCAGTCGTGTCCGACTCTTTGCAACCCCGAGGACTGCACACACCAGGCTTCTCTGTCCATCATCAACTCCCAGAGCTTACTCAAACTCATGTCCTTCGAGTTGGTGATGCCATCCAACCATCTCATCTTCTGTCATCCCCTTCTCTCCCCTGCCTTCAATCTTTCCCAGCATCAGGGTCTTTTCAAATGAGTCGGCTCTTCCAATCAGGTGGCCAAAGTATTAGAGTTTCAGCTTCAGCATCAGTCCTTCCAGTGAATATTCAGGACTGATTGTCTTTAGGATGGACTGGTTGGATCTTCTTGAAGTCCAAGGGAATCTCAGAAGTCTTCTCCAACACCACAGTTCAGAAGCATCAATTCTTCAGTGCTCAGCTTTCTTTATAGTCCAAATCTGACATCCATACATCCTCAGTGTGTAATTTAAAATTCAGAACTGTTACCATACAAACAATGGATGTATGTGAAAAATACAATGCTTCATCATCCTGATCAACTGCACAATATTTTGTAAAATTATATTGCTTACCTGAAAAGTCTTAGTTAATGGTAAAGTAAACACCATTTTCTTAAACACACACACACAAATACACTTTTTGTGATAAGCTTTGGTGAAAAACTTTTCTAGGTAAACTTGTGGGTATTACTCAATGACATACAGAATTAAGAAAGGAGTAGAACGTATAAAACATGACAGACTCCATCCACTCATTTTTTGATAGAAGACACATGATGCCCACCTATTTCCTATCCTTCAGCCAGCACCCTAGTTGCCTCAGAAATAACAGAAAGGCCTGTGTTAACTTTCTGTTTCCCCAAATTAAGATAAATGAGTGGACTGAAGGATAGATAACTTTAACTGTTGGGACAAGCAAGAGAAACGGTTCCTCATGCAGCTTTTTAGAACTCCAGATTGATATGATTAGAACCAGAAAGTAAAAGGCAAATAGCAAGAGAAAGGAGATGATAATTTGTGTGGCTTTTATATGGACCTTGGTGCTGGGATCTTGGAATCCTTTGCCATTGAGCCGCATCTTCCTGAGATGTTTCCACAGGGAAAAGATTGGTAGCAGAAAAGATATTAAGGACATATTAAAGGGTGTGAGGTTTCCTAAATGAGCAGGGTCACATGCGAAAGCCATAAATTATCCCTCAGTTTGGTCTTCTGTGTGAAGTTGCTTTCAAATTCACTTCTCTGCATAGTCCCACTTACACTTATAACTACAACTTGTAAAACCAAAATGAATGAAGTTCCCAGAAGCATCATGCGAACTACACTTTTAACTCTCAACTTCAGGTGAAGAAAAATTAAGCTGGAGAAATTGGCTATCTTCAACAAATAAAATATACTGAGGCTAGAGCAAGCCAAGTGCTATAATGATTGCTTATTGTCCAGGCAACATGGACAATAGTTCTTATTTTTAAACTATATTAAGCTGGATGAAGCAAAATATAATACCAATGTATTAACATTACACAGAGCAAAATAATTCTGGAGACTGCCATAGCTGTGAAAATCGCATCAGTTGAGGAGATCTTTTGTCTCTTAACCCAGTCAATGCAGTTCACCGGGGCTAAAAAGCCATTGGCAAAATTTCCCAGAACAAATTGTATTATTACTAGGATGGAAAAAATGGTTGATAGTAGAGTTATCATGTCTAGAAAAAGAAAAAAAAAAACCCAAGTCTAATATCACTGTAGTGATTCCTTCAATATTCTGACCTTAAATTCTTTGTGCAGCTGATTTGGGGATGTGCAGTGAAATTCTTGCTTCTTTTAACTTCTGTGACCAATGTCAAGCAGGAAAGTACCAGCATATGTAAATGAAAGAGCTCAGTACTGTCTTGGTGTAATAATTGCTATTATCTATCAACTCATTTTGACTTCTCTTCATGCACTCTGTGTCCTTGCACTCACATTTGTGAGATGGGTTATCTCTCACCTGAAATTGAAACAAAATAAGAATTCTCATTTGCCAGCATGCAAATAAAAACATATTGTGTTGCAACTTTTCCCTATTTAACCTCCCCATAATTTGTGTTCAACAAATTTAGTTGTTGGTGAGTAAAATTTTTAAACCCAATACACATGCCAGATTTACAAAGAAAGAATTCATGAGTTTCTTATCAAAAACATCTAAGATTTTCTTGGCGACCCCAGGAAAACCAACACACAATAAAAATTGGTTGCTGATAACCAATACAAAAACAAGATCAAGAACTGAGTGTGACTCAGATAATGAATACTTTATTGCCAAATTCAGAATTAACTTGAAGAAAGTAGGGAAAACTACTAGATCATTCAGGTATGACCTTAATCAAATCCCTTCCAATTATACAGTGGAAGTGAGAATAGATTCAAAGGATTAGATCAGGTAGACAAGTGCCTAAAGAACTATGGACAGAGATTCATGCCATTGTACAGGACTTAGTGATCAAGAAAAGAAATGCAAAAGAAAATTTAAAAAAATACAAAAAGGCAAAATGATTGTCTGAGGGGGGCCTTACAAATAACTGAGAAAAAGGATGCAAAAGGCAAAAGAGAAAAGGAAAAATTTACCCATGTGAATGCAGAGTTCCAAAGAATAGCAAGAGAGAAAAGAAAACCTTCCTCAGTGATCAGTGCAAAGAAATAGAGGAAGACAATCGAATGGGAAAGACTAAAGATATCTTAAAGAAAATTAGAGATACCAAGAGAATATTTCATGCAAAGATGGGCACAATAAAGGATAGAAATGGTATGGACCTAACAGAAGCAGAAGATATTAAAAAGAGGTGGCAACAATACAGAGAAGAACTATACAAAAAAGATCTTCATGATCCAGATAATCATGATGGTGTGACCTGGAGTCAGACATCCTGAAATGTGAAGTCAAGTCGGCCTTAGGAAGCATCACTATAAACAAAACCAGTGGAGGTGGTGGAATTCTAGTGCAGCTATTTAAAATTCTAAAAGATGATGCTGTGAAAGTGCTGCATTCAATATGCCAGCAAATTTGGAAAACTCAGCAGTGGCCACAGGACAGGTAAAGGTAGGTTTTCATTTCATTCCCAAAGAAAGGCAATGCCAAAGAATGCTCAAACTACTATAATTGCACTCATCTCACACACTAGCAAAGTAATGCTCAAGATTCCTCAAGCCAGGCTTCAATAGTACGTGAACCACAAACTTCCAGATGTTCAAGCTGGATTTAGAAAAGGCAGAGGAACCAGAGATCAAATTGTCAACATCCTCTGGATCATCAATAAAGCAGGATAATTCCAGAAAAAATCTACTTCTGCTTTATTGACTGTTCCAAAGCCTTTGACTATGTGGATAACAATAAACTGTGGAAAATTCTTCAAGAGATTGGAACACCAGACCACCTGATCTGCCTTCTGAGAAATTTGCATGCAGGTCAAGAAGCAGCAGTTAGAACTGGACATGGAAAAACAGACTGGTTCCAAATAGGCAAAGGAGTATGCCAAGTCTGTATATGGTCACCCTGCTTATTGAATTTATATGCAGACTACATCATGAGAAACTCTGGACTGGAAGAAACACAAGCTGGAATCAAGATTTCCGGGAGAAATATCAATAACGTCAGATATGCAGATGACACCACTATTATGGCAGAAAGCAAAGAAGAACTAAAGAACCTCTTGATGAAAGTGAAAGAGGAGAGTAAAAAAGTTGGCTTAAAATTCAACATTCAGAAAATTAAGATCATGGCATCTGGCCCCATCACTTCATCTCAAATAGACGGGGAAACAATGGGAACAGTAACAGACTTTATTGGGGGAGGGGGCTCCAAAATCACTGCAGATGGTGACTGCAGCCATGAAATTAACAGACACTTGCTCCTTGAAAGAAAAGTTATGACCAACCTAGACAATATATTAAAAAACAGAGACATTACTTTGCTGACAAAGGTTCATCTAGTTAAAGCTATGGTTTTTCCAGTAGTCATATATAGATGTGAGAGTTGGACTACAAAGAATGCTTTGAGCAAGCTCTAGAATTTGATGATGGACAGGGAAGCCTGGCATGCTGCAGTCCATGGGGTTGCAAAGAGTCGGACTTGACTGGGCGACTGAATGAACTGAGCTGAACTCCTATACAATGTTATGAACTTCTGTCCATAGTTTTTCAGGCAGTCTATCAGATCTAATCCCTTGAATCTATTTGCCACTTCACCTTTATAATCACAAGAAATTTTATTTAGGTCATACCTGAATGGTCTAGTGATTTTTTCCCTATTTTCTTCAATTTAAGTCTGAATTTGGCAATAAGGAGTTCATGATCTGACCACAGTCAGCTCCTGGTCTTGTTTTTGCTGACCATATAGAGCTTCTCCATCTTTGGCTACAAAGAATATAATCAATATGATGTTGGTATTGATCATCTGTTGATGTCCATGTGTAGAGTCATTTCTCGTGTTGTTGGAAATGGGTGTTCGCTATGACCAATGAGTTCTCTTTGTAAAACTTTGTTAGCCTTTGCCTTGCTTCATTTTGTATCCCAAGTCCAAACTTGTCCATTACTCCAGGTATCTTTTGACTTCCTACTTTTATATTCTAGTCCCCTATGATGAAAAGAATATCTTTGAGAGGTTTTAGTTCTAAAAGGTCTTATAGGTCTTCATAGAACAATTCAACTTCAGATTCTTCAGCATTAATGGTTGGGGCATAGACTTGGATTGCTCTGCTACTGAATGGTTTGCCTTGGAAAAAAAGAGATTATTTTGTTGCTTTTGAGGTTGCACCCAAGTACTGCATTTCAGATTCTTCTGTTGACTATGAAGGTTATTTCATTTTTCTTAAGGAATTCTTACCCACATTAACAGATATAATGGTCATCTGAATTAAATTCGCCCATTCTGGTCCATTTTCATTCACTGATTTCTAAAATATCAAAGTTCACTCTTGCCATCTCCTGTTTAACCACTTGCAAAACCGCTAGACCATTCAGGTGTGACCTAAATCAAATCCCTTATGATTATACAGTGGAAGTGAGAAATAGATTTAAGGGCTTAGATCTGATAGATAGAGTGCTTGATTAACTATGGAATGAGGCTCGAGACATTGTACAGGAGACAGGGATCAAGACCATCCCCATGGAAAAGAAATTCAAAAAAGCAAAATGGCTGTCTGGGGAGGCCTTATAAATAGTGGTGAAAAGAAGAGAGGCAAAAAGCAAAGGAGAAAAGGAAAGATATAAGCATCTGAATGGAGAGTTCCAAAGAATAGCAAGAAGAGATAAAAAAGCCTTCTTCAGTGATCAATGCAAATAAAGAGAGGAGAAGAACAAAATGGGAAAGACTAGAAATCTCTTCAAGAAAATTAGAGATTCCAAGGGAAAATTTCATGCAAAGATGGGCACAATAAAGGATAGAAATGGTATGGACCTAACAGAAGCAGAAGATATTAGGAAGAGATGGCAAGAATACACAGAA
This sequence comes from Madoqua kirkii, assembly GCA_006408675.1. Taxonomy (NCBI): domain Eukaryota; kingdom Metazoa; phylum Chordata; class Mammalia; order Artiodactyla; family Bovidae; genus Madoqua; species Madoqua kirkii. Next base: position 18,557 of record SJYC01124867.1, on the reverse strand, counting down.
GAACTGTACAAAAAGGATCTTCACGACCCAGATAATCACGATGGTGTGATCACTCATCTAGAGCCAGACATCTTGGAATGTGAAGTCAAGTGGCCCTTAGAAAACATCACTATGAACAAAGCTAGTGGAGGTGATGGAATTCCAGTGGAGCTGTTTCAAAACCTGAAAGATGATGCTGAGAAAGTGCCGCACTCAATATGCCAGCAAATTTGGAAAACTCAGCAGTGGCCACAGCACTGGAATAGGTCAGTTTTCATTCCAATTCCAAAGAAAGGCAATGCCAAAGCATGCTCAAACTACAGCACAATTGCACTCACATGCTAATAAAGTAATGCTCAAAATTCTCCAAGCCAGGCTTTAGCAATATGTGAACCGTGAACTCCCTGATGTTCAAGCTGGTTTTAGAAAAGGCAGAGGAACCAGAGATCAAATTGCCAACATCCGCTGGATCATGGAAAAAGCAAGAGAGTTCCAGAAAAACATCTATTTCTGTCCAAGTCAGGCTTCAGCAATATGTGAACTGTGAACTCCCTGATGTTCAAGCTGGTTTTAGAAAAGGCAGAGGAACCAGAGATCAAATTGCCAACATCCACTGGATCATGGAAAAAGCAAGAGAGTTCCAGAAAAACATCTATTTTTGGTTTATTGACTATGCCAAAGCCTTTGACTGTGAGGATCACAATAAACTGTGGAACATTCTGAAAGAGATGGGAATACTAGACCACCTAACCTGCCTCTTGAGAAATCTGTATGCAGGTCAGGAAGCTACAGTTAGAACTGGACATGGAACAACAGACTGATTCCAAATAGGAAAAAGAGTACGTCAAGGCTGTATATTGTCACCCTGCTTATTTAACTTATATACAGAGTACATCATGAGAAACCCTAGACTGGAAGAAACACAAGCTGGAATCAAGATTGCCGGGAAAAATATCAATAACCTCAGATATGGCAGAAAGTGAAAATGAGCTAAAGAGCCTCTTGATGAAAGTGAAAGAGGAGAGTGAAAAGGGTGGCTTAAAGCTCAACATTCAGAAAACGAAGATCATGGCATCCGGTCCCATCACTCCATGGGAAATAGACGGAGAAACAGTGGAAACAGTGTCAGACTTTATTTTGGGGGGCTCCAAAATCACTGCAGATGGTAACTGCAGCCATGAAATTAGAAGAAGTTTACTCCTTGGAAGAAAAGTTATGACCAACCTAGATAGTATAGTCAAAGCAGAGACATTACTTTGCCAACTAAGGTCCGTCTAGTCAAGGCTATGGTTTTTCCTGTGGTCATGTGTGGATGTGAGAGTTGGATTGTGAAGAAGGCTGAGTGCCGAAGAATTGATGTTTTTGAACTGTGTTGTTGGAGAAGACTCTTGAGAGTCCCTTGGACTGCAAGGAGATCCAACCAGTCCATTCTGAAGGAGATCAACCCTGGGATTTCTTTGGAAGGAATGATGCTAAAGCTGAAACTCCAGTACTTTGGCCACCTCATGTGAAGAGTTGACTCATTGGAAAAGACTCTGATGCTGGGAGGGATTGGGGGCAGGAGGAGAAGGGGATGACCAAGGATGAGATGGCTGGATGGCATCACTGACTTGATGAATGTGAGTCCGAGTGAACTCTGAGAGATGGTGATGGACAGGGAGGCCTGGCGTGCTGTGATTCATGGGGTCGCAAAGAGTCGGACACGATTGAGCGACTAAACTGATAGTTTCTTGTATTCTGCCACTCTAGGAGACATTTGTTCAGGTTCATGTGCAAGCTCTCTGTTTAGAGTTCCAGGTCCTCCCCCACCCCTGCCCCACCATGCCTCAGAGAAGGCAATGGCACCCCAATCCAGTACTCTTGCCTAGAAAATCCCATGAATGGAGAAGCCTGGTAGGCTGCAGTCCATGGGGTCGCTACGAGTCGGACACGACTGAATACCTTCAGTTTCATGCATCAGAGAAGGAAATGGCAACCCACTCCAGTGTTCTTGCCTGGAGAATCCCAGGGACGGGGGAGCCTATTGGGCTGCTGTCTATGGGGTCACACAGAGTCAGACACGACTGAGTGACTTAGCAGCAACAGCAGCCCCCCACCCGCCCAAACCCATGTCATTCTCTCTACACTACATAAGAGTCCTACGGCTCTGAGGGTTTCATGTTTCTAACTTCAGCCCTCCAGATCCACATATTTAAACTGTGTACCTGGTATCTCTCTCTGGAAATCCCACTGGCATCTCACACTTGACACATGTAGATCTGAACCCTCGATCTTTCCTCGAATATATGCTTCATCTCTAATCATCCCCACTGGAGTAAAGAGCACCCCCTCTACTCATGTCAGAAATCCAAGAGTCATGTTGTTATTTTCTCATGCAAACACAACCCCTAGCCAATGCATCATCACCAAGTCCTGCTGAATCTACTTCCAAAATATATTACAAATTTTCTTCTCACTCTTGCCTCCTAGCCTAAACCACCACCATCTCTCACAATAGACTCATGCTGCACTTCTCTCTTCCTCTCTTAGCCCTTCCAGTCTTCTCACTACCCAATAGTTAGAATGATTTTTTTCATGCTAGGTCTCATTAGAAAGCTAGTGTGAGTACTTAGGATAAGAGGCCTCCAAGTCCTGCATGATGGCTCTTGCCCAACTCCACAACCCTGTTTAGCTCTGCTCTGCCGATTGTTTTCTTCCCTCCATCCACAGGGACATCTTCAGTGCCCTGAATTTGCCTGCCCCTTTCAGACACGGTTTCCTCTGCTTTAGTGGTCTTTTCTTTCTGCTTCTGCTTGGCTGTTTCCTTTCTGTCTGACTGTTAACTAGTTTCAGCATCACTTTCTCTTCTTTGACTCCTAAAATCTAAGTGAACTCCTTTCATGATATTGTCTTGTACTTTTATAATGTGGGGCTTCTCTGCTGGCTCAGCGGTAAAGAATCCACCTGCCAGTGCCTGCCAATCCAGAAGACACAGGTTCGATCCCTGGGTCAGGAAGATCCCCTGGAGAAGGAAATGGCAACCCACTCCAGTATTCTTGCCTGGGAAATTCCACAGGCAGAAGAGCCTGGTGGGCTACAATCCGTGAGTTAGCAAAAGAGTCAGATGCGACTTAGTGATTAACCAACTTTCCTAATGTAGCATCGTATTGAAAAATAAGCAGTTTTTGTGTGTGAATGCTTGTTTAGTGTTTGGCTCCCTCATTAGAGTAAAAGCTCCATACAGGCAGTGATCTTGACTCTCTCATTCATGACCCTATCCCCAATACCTAGAATGACTCTACCACAGAACTGGTTGAATCACGGTTAAATGAATGAGTTATATGTGGTGCAATTTTGGAATTCCAGAAGAATTTGAAAAAATTATTAATGTTTATTCTAAATTAATTTAACCTGTATTTTTAACTTTGGCTTGTACATGCACTAATTGTGCAACTGAATTAGTTATGGCATTATTTAAAACACAAAATAACTGCTTTTTGTTTTTAAAAATATACAGAGTACAAACTATTATGTATAAAATAAATAAGTTATATTATACAATATGTCTATTATACAATACAGAGAATATAGCCAATTTTATAACAATAAATGGAATACAGCCTTTAAAAAATTGAATTACTAAGTTGTACACCTGAAATTTATATAATATTGTACATCAATTATACTTGAATAAAATATGTACAGTGTTTATTCAGAACTATTGTACATTGATCAAATTGTGTTTTTAGGTTTGGTTGCTGAAAGAGCTGGAAAACATTGCATGCAAAGATAAAATCTCAGAACCACTGATCTAGTTAAAAATTGTTTCAGAACAAATAAGAGTTATGTAACGTTTTTGGATACAAGCTGAACAAAGACAAGTCAAAAGAATTCCTTTCAATTCAGTACAGTTCAGTTGCTCGGTCGTGTCCGACTCTTTGCGACCCCATGAATCGCAGCACGCCAGGCCTCCCTGTCCGTCACCAATTCCCGGAGTTCACTCAGATTCACATTCATCAAGTCAGTGATGCCATCCAGCCATCTCATCCTCTGTCGTCCCCTTCTCCTCCTGTCCCCAGTCTCTCCCAGCATCAAAGTCTTTTCTAATGAGTCAACTCTTCACATGAGGTGGCCAAAGTACTGGAGTTTCAGCTTTAGCATCATTCCTTCCAAAGAAATCCCAGGGTTGGCCTCTTTCAGAATGGACTGGTTGGATCTCCTTGCAGTCCAAGGGACTCTCAAGAGTCTTCTCCAATACCACAGTTCAAAAGCATCAATTCTTCGGCGCTCAGCCTTCTTCACAATCCAACTCTCACATCCATACATGACCACAGGAAAAACCATAGCCTTGACTAGACAGACCTTAGTTGGCAAAGTAACGTCTCTGCTTTTGAATATCCTATCTAGGTTGGTCGTAACTTTTCTTCCAAGGAGTAAGCGTCTAAGGAATGAATTTTAGTCAGTTCTAATGAGGTGGATGAAATGAGAGTCTTTTATTCAGGGTGAAAGCAGAAAGAGTAAAACAAATATTGTTTTTTAACACATATATATGGAATCTAGAAAAATGGATGAACTTATTTGCAGAGCAGGAATAAAGACTCAGACATAGAGCACAGACTTATGAACACAACTGGGACAAGAGAGAGTGGGGCGAATTGAGAGAGTAGCACTGAAATATATACATTACTGTGTGTAAAATAGATGCCTAATAGGGAGTTGCTGTCTGTATAGCACAAAGAACTCAGCCTGGTGCTGTAACAACCTAGAGGGGTGACATAGGGTGGGAGGTGGGAGAAACGCTCAAGAGGGAGAGGACATGAGTATTGCTATGGCTGATTCATGTTGATGAATGGCAGAAACCAGCACAATATTGTAAAGCAATTATTTTCCATTCAAAAATAAATCAATTTTTAAAAAAGGAATTTAAGAGAAAAGCATTCCTGTATATTAACAATAACCAAATAAAAAATATAATAGAAAGATACCATTGGTAATAACAATAAAAGATACGAAGATAAATAGGAATAAATTTTAATCTGAAGACTTATAAGAACCTTATGGACACAAATGGCAAAACATCATTAACACATGAAAAGGAAATCTGAGAAAAATACGATGCCATACCTCATGGATATGAGGACCTAGTATCACAAAGATTTTTTCCCAAGTTAATTATATTAAATGCTATTGCAATGAAAATCTAAAGGTTTTTTTAATAGGACATCTTCATCATAAGACTTATATAAAAGTACAAAGAACCAAGAAAGTCAAGACAATTTTGAAGAAGAAAAAGCAGAGAGACTTACTCAGGCAAATGTAGAGTCCTATTACAAAGCTTTAGTAAATATGACAGTGCTCTGTTGTGCTGTGGGAGACCAATATACCAATGGAAAGAAGGCCCAGAAACATATTGAAATTTGATATACAATTGATGTATTTCAGTCATGAAAAGGTTATCATTATTAAATAACATTCAATAATTGATCCTGAGACAACTGGTGATCCACATGGAACAAATCAAATTTAGATCAAATTTCACACTGTACACACACAAAGTTTTTCAAGTTGACTAAAGATATCAATGTAAAAAGCAAGTCTTGAAAACCATCATAAGAAAAAAGAATTATAATCTTGGGCTAGCAGTATTTCTTAAGTCACAAATATGTGCTCATCATAAATAAAAAGATTGATAAATCCTACTTCACTAAAATTAAAACATGAAAGACACTAGAATAATAGTGAAGACAAGCTCCAAAATGGACAATTAAAAAAGATTAATATCCAGCATATATAAAGAACTCCTACAAGTCAATAAGACCAAAAGCAAAAGCCCAGTGTCCTTAGTCGTGTCCAACTCTTTGTGACTCCATGGACTGTAGCCCACCAGGCTTCTCTCCATGGAATTTTCTAGGCAAGAATATTGGGATAGGTTCCCATTTCCTTCTCCAGGGGATCCTCCCAACCCAGAGGTGGAGCCCATGTCTCCTGTGTCTTTTGCATTGACAGGTGGATTCCTTCACCACAGAGCAACCTGGGAAGCTCCAAAACCCAGTACAGTCAACTTACAGAAAACTTGAAGTGCCAATTAACATATGAAAAGATATTCCATTTCACTAGCAATCCGGAAAAAGTAAATTAGAAGTACAATGAGATCCGTTTCATATCTGTTATCAGTAGGGGTGGAGCTAGATTTGGTGGAACCTGAAGCTTATGCAATTTATGATGCTCATTTAAAAAAATATAAAATTACAAATATAAAATTAATTATGCACCTCTTGAAGAAGTCTAAGTAAGTGGGAGGTCCTTAGGCTTCATTTGCTGCATGGTAGATCTGAGCTGAGTGCTGAAGAATTGACGCTTTGAACTGTGGTATTGGAGAAGACTCTTGAGAGTCCCTTGGACTGCAAGGAGATCAAACCAGTCAATCCTAAAGGAAATCAGTCCTGAATACTCATTGAAAGGACTGATGCTGAAGCTGAAGCGCCAATACTTTGGCCACCTGATGTGAAGAACTGACTCCTTATGAAAGACCCTGATGCTGGGAATTGATGCTTTTGAATTGTGGTGTTGAAGACTCTCGAGAGTCCCTTGGACTGCAAGGAGATCCAACAAGTCCATCCTAAAGGAGGTCAATCCTGGGTGTTTATTGGAAGGACTGATGTTGAAGCTGACACTCTAATACTTTGGCCACCTATTGCGAAGAGCTGATTTATTTGAAAAGACCCTGATGCTGGGAAAGATTGAGGGCAGGAGGAGAGGGGGACGACAAAGGATGATGGTTGGAAGGCATCACCGACTCAATGGACATGAGTTTGGGTGGACTCCGGGAGTTGGTGATGGACAGGGAGGCGGGGCGTGCTGCGGTTCATGGGGTCGCAAGGAGTCAGATATGACTGAGTGACTGAACTGAACTGAACTGATGCTGGGAAAGACTGAAAGCAGGAGGAGAAGGGGACAACGGAGGAAGAGATGGTTGGGTGGCATCACCAACTTGATAGACCTGAATTTGAGCAAGCTCTGGGAGTTGATGATGGACAGGGAAGGTGGGGGTGCTGCAGTCCATGGGGTCACAAAGAGCCAGACACGACTAAGTGACTGAACTAAACTGAGATCTCTTTTACCTGACACACCTGAAAATGTCAAAGGTTACAGAGAATGTGGAACAATTAACTCTTGTACTACTGGTGTGAATGTAAATTGGGGCATCACTTCAGAGAGACACTTGGCACTGTCTTATCGAGCTAAAGATACACAATTTCTAAGACTTGGCAATTCTACTGTTTAGGTATATATTTTTAAGAAACGTGTTCAAAGATGTTCATAGCAGCAAAAGTCTATTGACAAGGCAATGAATGAAAAATTATGCTCTGTTCATGCAGTGGAATTCTGCATAATAAAAATTAATGTACCAGAGCTACACATGATGACACAAACGTATCTGACAAGTGCAAATCAAGTGGAAAAAAGTATGAAATAAATACAATACAATTCTGTTCATATAAAGTTTAAAGACACACAGAATGCTTGTGATTCATAGATACGTGGCAACTATATAAAAACAAGCAATAGAATGATAAATAAGAAGTTAAGGATAGTGGTTAACTCTGTGGTAAGAGGGAGGAAATTCACAATGGGAGCAGGGAGAACTATGAAGAAGGCTTCAACTGAATCTGTATTATTTTTTACTGCAGATTTCTTGCTTTTATTTTAAAATATGCATTAGTTTTCTAGTGCCACCTTAACAAAGTACCACAAACTAGGTGGATTAAAACAACAGAAATTTATTCTCCTACAGTTTTGGAGGCCAGAAGTCGAAATTAAGGTATTGCAGGACTATGTTCCCTATGAAACTTGAGACAGAACTCCCCCTAGCCTCTTCCAGCTTCCTGGTGACCTCAGTCCTTGGCATTCCTTGTCTTGAAGCTGCTTCACTCACATCTCTGTCTCTGTCAACACTTGGTGTTCTGTGTGTCTCTGTCTTCTCTTTTTATTTTTAATTTCTTTCTTTTTTTTTTAAAATTTTTACTTTCTGGCCATGTCATGTGGGGTCCTAGTTCCCTGACGAGGGATCAAATTCATGCCCCTTGCATTGGAAGCACAAATTCTTAACCATTGGACCACCAGAAAAGTCCCTTCTCCTCTTTTTATTAGGATGATATTCACTTTGGATTAAGGGTCCATCCTATTTTCTATGACTTCATCTTAACTAATTACATCTGCAATTATCCTATTTTCAAATACAGTCATTCTGAAATTCTGGGAGCCAGGACTTGAACATATCTTTTTAGGTGACATAATTCAATCCATCACAAGATATAATTTACATGCAGTGAAACATACAGATGTAAAATGTGTATTTTGCTGAGTTTTGACAAATGCATATATCCATTTGTATTAGTTTTCTAGTGATCCTGTAACAAGTTACCACAAACTTAATGGCTTAAACAACTCAAACTTATTATCTTATACGTCTAGAGGTCAGAAGTGTGAGATAGAGCTCACTGAGCTAGAATCAAGGTGTTGATTGGTCTGTGTTCCTTTCTGAGTGCTCTAGAGGAGACTCTATCTCCTTACCTATTCCAGCTTCTAGAGACCACCCACATTCCTACTCTCGTAACTGCTTCATCTTCAAAGCCACCAATGGTACATCTCTCTGCTCTTTCTTCTATTGTCAATCCCAACCAACCTCTAGAGGCAAACGCTGTTCTGATTTCTATCATCTTCAATTAGACTGGCCTGTTCTATAACTTCGTATAAGTGGCACTTACAGTATTTTCGCTTTTGTATATAGCTTCTGTCTCATTGCATAATACTTTTGAGGTTCATCTGTGTTGTACGTGTATCAGTTGCCCATTCTTTTTTCTTGTTGAATAATATTCCATGGTATGAATATACCAGAATTTGTTTATACATTCTGCTTTTTGATAAACATTTGCATTTTTTTCCAGGTTTGGGGCAATCATAAACTTTCGTTTACAAGTCTTTTTTGGATGCATGTTTTAATTTCTGTTGGGTGAAAATCTAGGTGAGTTGCTGAGTCAGGGGATAGAAATATATTTAACTTTATAGGAAACTGCCAAATTGTTTTCCCAAACTGGTTTTGCCAATTTAATCTCCCATCATTAATGTATAATAATTCCAGCTACTCCTCATCTTTGTCAACATTTGGTATAACTGATCTTTTCAGTTTTAGCCACTAGGTAGGTTATATCTTGAAAAAAAAAAAAAAAAGAAGTAAAAGTTTCCCCCTCAAACAACAAAATAAAGAATATTTCTCAAAAAGTTTGCCCAAGTTTCATTACATAAACCTTTAATAGTATGTATTAGCAAGCTATTTTTATAGCCATTGTATGGCTATAACATAGGGGCAGTCTTTAAAAAAGAAATAACAGTTGAGGTTTAACATAACAAATGTATTGATATAAATATATCTTAGGAAACAAACCTTTTTCTCTCCTGTCAAACTATTCTCTTAATTGACCTGATGCCTTGAATTAAATACTTCTGGTTTTTCAACATTCTCCCAATTCCTGAAGATGGGCTATGTTTTATTTATTTGTCTTTCTATCTCTAGTACCTAGCACAGCACTCAGCTAAAACTGTTGAGTGTATAAACAAGTAAATAAACATACTGATGTAAAGTATAAATATGAAAGACTAGAATTATTATATTATATTATCACAATTATGCAGTTATAATAATCACATTATACTTGTTATATTACTATATAATAATTATTAATTATATAATTATAATATTATATAATAACTATTAATACTTACCTCTGTTTTAATAGAAAGCCAGTTTCAAATTTGTGCTTAGATCTTAGTTTGACCTTAGCTACAAATTTGGATTGAGATAAAATGTTTTTTATTCTATTTCTCATTTAAAGTGAACAAAAATTGCTTAAGAAGAAAATTGGGTGTTTGGTTGCTTCAGTCATGTCCAGCTCTTTGCGACCCCATGGACTGGAGCCCACCGGGCTCCTTTGTCCGTGGAATTCTCCAGGTAAGAATATTGGAGTGTGTTTCCATTCCTATCTCCAGTAAGAAGAAAGTATTTGTAAAAAAAAAAAAAAAAAAATCAGTGATTTGACCTCCATCTTCTCCTAATCCATCTATTTTCTAGCCACAAGTTTGTTTCAGGTTTGATATCTCATGACTCACAATGCTTTTAAGTTGCTGTTATTTTTAGCAACCTGGAATCACCTGACTCTATAACACCAAAAGGCACGATCTTCGAGCTATATTGAATTCTACTAGAGGTAAAAACCTCTGGATAAAATTTTCATGATTCAAACTCAATCTAAATCCTGGTGCTCTGGGTGATACCTCCGGATCTGTGATTAGAACTCAGGGATTCTATTAAAGTTCTACAGAAATGTGTATGTGTATGTGGGTGTGGGTGTGAATTTTTCAGGGAAAATTGTCCAGTTTTCATTAGATTTTCAAAAGACAAGAAAGATGAACAATTACAGAGTGGAGTTAATAGGATTCATATTGTGGCTGCACTGACTGGTCAGTGATGTCAGTAAATACATTCTTTTTTTTTTTTAATTTTTATTTGTCTGTGCCAGGTCTGGGGCATGTGGGATCTAGTTCCCTGCCCAGGGATTGAACCCAGGCCTCCTGCATTGGGAGCTTGGAGTCTTAGCCACTGGACCACCAGGGAAGTCCCAAGTATGTACATTCTGTGCGGTGTGTGGTGCACAGTCAAGAGTGAGGTGACTCATTACATTAAGCAATTAATTCGATCATCCTTCTTCTCAGTTGACCATTCAAGTGTTTGCCTGAATAAATCAAAACAAATTCCCTGGCATAGTGCAGGTGCATCCCCAGTCATCACTGATAAAGTGGAAAGAAATTATACCACGAGGCAAATCTCTAGGTCATGGAGAGAATAACAGAAGTTCACCTCCCGAAGATCTACTATTATGTCTAGGCATCAAATCATTCTGATTCTAATAGAACCCCAGGCTGCCAAAAGTTCCAATTAGCCCATGCAGATCATCTTTTTCTGTTTCCTTGAGGAGTTAGGAAATGAGACTATCTTGCATTTCACAAAGATTGACCCCAAAAGGACTCCAAGCCATCAAGGAAAATAATTCCTGATTAATATGAATCTCTATTTATCCCTCCTAGTGTCAAGATGAGACAGATCCCAGAGGGAAACTCAAATTTTAGAACAGAGAGAAAAGAATAAAACAAACCAGTGATAATCAGATTTAGAAAAGAATACAGAAGGAAACAAGAAGCAATCCTGTAGAATATAATCCTTTGGAAGATTTTCAATTTGAGTGACCTAGTGGAGGCAAAGTCATTCTCAGATATAAACGGGGTGGGGGGGGGGGAGGAAGGGATGGTAGAAAAAGGGAGTGGGAGGTGATTCTGAAACGTTTGCAGGAAGTACACTGTACAAATTTGAGAACAGTCACCTAGGGTTCATGACTCTCATTTCAAGCATAAGTCATATTTCCTTTATCGTTTATTGTTATTTCAACTCATTTTATTATGTGTGGTAGTATAAGATTTCTTATAGCAATATTGGACTGGAGGATTGCATTTTATGTGTTTAAATATAGCATTACAACCTTGCGTCCTCATCATTTTCAACCTCCCTCCCATGGCTTGTCTTCATTTCCAAGGTGGGACTCCCAGTAAAAGAATGAGTGTGCAGAGTATATTGGGATGGGATGGCCAAACTGGTCATTTGGAAATTATATTCTACTTTATTGCCAACATTTAATATTTTGAATATGAGTCAACTTCATCTTTAGGGGAGTTTAAAGAGCTGGCTGGGTTTTGTACCACCTTCATCAAGGTTCCCTGGTGACTTAGCTGGTAAAGAATCCGTCTGCAATGCAGGAGACCTGGGTTCAGTCCCTGAGTTGGGAAGATCCTCTGGAGAAGGGAATGGCTGCCCCACTCTAGTATTCTTGGTGAAGAATTCCATGGACGGAGAAGCCTGGCAGGGTCCACGGGTTGCAAAGAGTCGGACACAACTGAGTGACTAACACTAGAATTTTCTAGTAAAGAGTAAATGTTATAATGTGTTGTCCACAAGAGTCACAACACTTGAATAATAATAAGACTGAATTAATCTATTTTCATTTGTCTGTCAAATCACACAGAGGTGCCTCTGTCCATGAAATTTTCTAGGCAAGAATACTGAGGATTCTACTCCAGAGGATCTTTCTGACCCAGGGATCGAAACTGCATCTCCTGCACTGATAGGCAGATTCCTTAGCACTGCAACATCTGGGAAGGCCACATATACCTTGTTTATCCATTTTATATATAATAGTTTGCATATGGTACTCCAAACTCCCACTCTATCTCACCACCTCCCCTTCCAGCAACTGCAGGTCTGGAGAGAACTTTATTCTTTGCATGGTTGTGATAACAAAATCAACATTTATGCTGACTTCCCACTCATTCAAATGCAGATCCTGTACTCCTAGCCACCTACATGAATGCTCCCTTTAAGTGACCCTGCAACTCCTGTAACTCAGAAGTTCTAATATTTCATGCAGAACTTAAAAATTATAATGCAGTTACATTATTCCTGCATTAGTCTGCCAAGACAAAAGGCTTGAAAATATTCATTCTAATGACAGTGTGGAGAATTAGGGCCATCTGTGCTCTGTGAATACAGGTGTTTATTAGTATGTGTTATTTATTAGGCAGTACTTGCTGCTGCTGCTAAGTTGCTTCAGTTGTGTCCGACTCTGTGCAACCCCATAGATGGCAGCCCACCAGGCTCCAAAGCCCCTGGGATTCTCCAGGCAAGAACACTGGAGTGGGTTGCCATTTCCTTTTCCAATGCATGAAAATGAAAAGTGAAGTCACTCAGTCGTGTCTGACTCTTCGCGACCTCATGGACTGCAGCCTACCAGGCTCCTCCGTCCATGGGAATTTCCAGGCAAGAGTATTGGAGTGGGGTGCCATTGCCTTCTCCATTGGCAATACTTATCAACATTTAAAAGATTAGTAAAAATTTAAAAGGAAATATTATTTGACCTAATTCTTCTAAGAACTTAGCTTAGTGATATGTATTTGTAAATAAGTAAAAATAATTGCATACAAGAATTTGCATTGCAGGAATGTTGTGTAGTTGCAGACAATAGCCAAGGGGTGGTTTGAGGTGGGGGAATGATATATATTGACAGTTTGCAGTTAGCAGTTGCAAGCTATTATATAGAGAACAGATCAACAACAAGGTCTTATTTAATGGCACAGGGCACTATGTTTAATATTCTCTGATAAACCATATTGGAAAAGAATATGAGAACTAATACTGATATATGTACAACTGAGTCACTTTGCTGTACAACAGAAATTAACACAACAGTGTAAATCAAATATACTTCAATGAAATAAATTCTAAAAAGTAGGAGCAACAGCAACCTACCAAAGCAATTCCATTAAAGACAGGTAAAATATTAATCAGGAAAGACTGATTAAATATAGTATGTCCATACAATGATATACGATATAGCTTTTAAAAAGAATAGGGCATCTCTGGAAAGCTGTCTTAAAACTATACCATTCAAGACAATGTAAATAAGAATCTAGAGTATGATAATACTGAAAAATAAAATTACTTCATTCTTTCTTACAAATGCATCTCCTGGTTCTCCCAGCTTTGTCCACATCACTCTTATGAACCTAGCTTGAAGGCTGAGAATCAGCAAAATTTCATTTTTGCTTTGCCAAGTCCCTTTCCTTCTCTCCATTGTCACAGCTTATCTTTCCCCCTCCATTAAGACTGACTGCCCTGGTTCTAATTCTTTGCCACTCATTTCCTGTAAGAATCTGGGCAAACCACTTAAATTCCTCATGTGCAAAATGAAATAATAACCCTCATACTGGAAGGGAGGAAATACTTTAACCCAGGCCAGCATGTAGCTGTGTGGGGACACAGCCCTACCCACCAGCAGAAAGGCAACCTTGGATTCCCTCAGCTACCTTGGCCACACAGAGAATCTGACCTTGCCCACCAGAGGGCTCAGGACCCAGCCTCACTTAGCAGTATTAGCCCTAGTCCTGAGACCCCAGGGGCCCCCCCCATAGTCAGCAATCTGACCCAGCCTTGCCCATCAGCCTCAGTGATGCTCAGCATGACTAATTATTAGGGAAATGCAAATCAAAACCATGATGAGGTTATCACCTCACACTTGTTAGAATGGCTATTATCAAAAAGACATCAAATAAAAGGTATTGGCAAGGATCTGGAAAAGAGGGAACCCTCATACCCTCTTGGTGGGGATGTAAATCAGTGCAGCTACTATTGAAAACAGCATGGAGATTGATCAATAAACTAAACATAGAACTACCATGCAATCCAGGATTCCAGTTTTGGGTTTTTATCTGAAGAAAATGAAAACACTAATTTGAAAAGATATATATACCGCTATGTTCACTATAGATAGCATTGTTTACAATAGCCAAGATACGGAAGCAACCCTTAGTGTCCATCAGTAGGTGAATTGGACAAAGAAGATATGGTCCATATATATAATGGACTTAGCCATTTAAAAAAGTGAAATCTTATCATTGTGAAAACATGAAATAAGTCAGAAAAAGACAAATACTGCATGGCTTATATGTGGAATCTAAAAAAACAAAACAGAAGAATAAATGAAACAACTATACAGAAATGGAATCATAGATGCAGAGAATAAAGTGTTTGTCAGAGGGAGAAAACTGGGGGGAGGAGAGAAATAGGGGAAGGGAATTAAGAGGTACAAATTTTCAGTTACAAAACAAATGAGTCAGAAGTCTGAAATGTTGGCAATTAGTCAATAATTATGTACAGTAACAGATGACAACTAGACTTATGGTGATAATTTTGAAATGTATACCAGAAACTAATATAATGCTGTAAGTCAATTGTGCTTCAAAAACAAATTAGCCAGCTCTAGAAAAAGATCAGATTTGGGGTTACCAGAAGTGGAAGTGGGAGGAAATTGAATTGGATGAAGGTAGTTAAAAGGTACAAACTTCCATTTATAAGATAAATAAGTATTAGGTATGTAATGTATAACACGCTAAATATAATTAATATTGCTGTGCATTATATATGAAAGTGTTTTTAGAGAGTAAACCATGAATTCTCATCACAAGGAAAAATTGTTTTCTATTTCTTTAATGTTGTAGCTACACGAGATAATGAGTGTTCGCTAACTTACCGTCGTCATCATTTTGTGATGTATGCAAGTCACATCATTTTGCTGTATCCCTTAAACTGATACATCATCTCAATAAAACTAAAAGGAAAAAAATCTTGCTTTATCGTATCTATCTCATGTTCTTTTAAAATTTCCCTTAATTTGGCCCTAGTCAATCCATCTCTATAGTGTCCTTCTCAGGTTCATCTTCTATTTTTATTTCCTGTGGCACAAAGTTCACATGCACATTGTAAAAATATATAAATACATTTGATGGAAATATACAGAATAAAAATGCTAGTCCCCTTCCACCACCCCAAGTTTACTTGTTAACAAACAAAGCCAAGCAAGAGATAGTAAAGATGGAATTTTTCGTTACTAATAGATTTAGGTAAGAGGAGAAACTATAAGAACCTTTTACCTTTTGTATCTGTTTAAATAGCACTGACCTTTGAAGATTTTTAAAGGGTTTTATGGATGTGATGCAAACATCCCATTTTTCCTCCACATGTGCTCATGGCAGAGGCAGACGTGGCTATTTCTATTGCCCAACAGAGGACCCAGTAGCAGGTAGAATGAATGAAGCAGAGAAGCTTTATAGGGGAGGTTCTCAAAAGCAACCAATGCTTGAGTGAAAGGAGAGACCATCTGGTATGACCATGTATTTAAGACCCCAGGTTCTCTCTCCCTTCCTCATGCCCCCCTCACTAGAGGGGGTGAGAGCCTCACATGAGGGGGGAGTTCTCTCTCCCCGCCTCATGCTCCCCATTCTATGTGTGGGGCTTACCTCACTGGACGTAGCTCATTTCTCAGGAGCCTCTCTGTCTCCTGAGTCCAAAGCACAGTGATTTCTAGGCATGCTCAACTATTCTGTCAAAGCCTCCCTGCTCATCTTGCCAAAATTCTCCGTAGGCCTTCATGAATAAATACAAATCTTATACTTTGATTATTGGACTGCACTGGCAACTGATTTATGTACACATTGTATATAGGCAGAGAATTCAGAATTGATTAGATGTGATACTGGGGTCATTTCTTTCAAAGAGAAAAACAGTGTATACCATACGCGGCATCTGGTTACAAGCATAACCCTGCTCTTGCAGCATTGTTTCTATGAGAAAATCAGATTCGATTCACAATCTGATGATTTATTATGCCTTTCTGAATAAAACAGCCCATTGTAAGTTTAAGAACTGCTTCTTCTAGTATGGTTAGTATTTATCACCATTGGATGTTTTCTGAGCTCATTATGAAGAGATTGAATAGGCAGGTACTGCCAACTGTACTGCGTTCCTTACTGTGTAATCAACATATTAGAAACAGACGAAAAGAACACATAAATCATGGGCAACTGGGTATGAAAGGGAAGGAAAAATGACTTCTGTTATTGAAAAAGGTCTTTTCTTGACAAAATTCACTAGTCCTAATTAATAATTGACTTTGCTCCATTGCTCTGTTTCTCAAAATAGGAAACAGGACTCCTGTCGGCTTTTCTCTTTTGTTCCAGTAACATTAAAAGGTACTTTACCGTTGCACATTTCTGATCTAAGCTAACCCAGCCACGTATCACAGCCACGATCAGAGGACAGACTACTGTGAACCATAGAGACATAATAACTGTTAGCTCAAAAATTATTTAGCTTACATTTAATTTAAACTCGCTATCACCCCCAAACATCATCTTCTACTTCTCTGAACATTTATAAAGCTTTGAAAAAATTCCAAATTGTGTTTGGTCCCACTGGCTTCTCTTTTCACTCTCCAACGTAGTGTTGTCATAAAAGGGACTGTGGTCCTTTCCAAAAGCATGCTATCTTAATAGATATTCAATGAGGAACATAAAGGGCCTTCCTGGTGGTCTGGTGGTTAAGACTCCGTTCTTCCACTGCACGGGGTGCAGGGAGACCCCTAGTTGGGGAACTAAGATCCCTCATGCCTCAGGTGGGAGGGGCAAAGGGGGAAAAAAAGAAGGCTATTAAGTGAGACCAGGCTCAGGGATGAAGGTTAGGAACACTGTTAAACTTGCCTGCCTGCAAATGTTCATTTCTGTCTTTATTCTATCTTTCTTTGTTAACTTGAGAAAACTTATTTTCTCCTATTCAGGTTTTTAGCAATGGAACCCCACTCCAGTACTCTTGCCTGGAAAATCCCATGGTTGGAGGAGCCTGGTGGGCTGCAGTCCATGGGGTCGCTAAGAGTTGGGCACGACTGAGCGACTTCAGTTTCACTTTTCACTTTCATGCATTGGAGAAGGAAATGGCAACCCACTCCAGTGTTCTTGCCTGGAGAATCCCAGGGACAGGGAAGCCTGGTAGGCTGCCGTCTATGGGGTCGCACAAAGTTGGACGCGACTGAAGCGACTTAGCAGCAGTAGCAGCAGCAGGTTTTTAGACATCTTCTTTCTCCATGTCTGTATAGGGAAAAATTTAACATCCAAGAGTGTAAACTGGACATTCTCATATCTATTGTGAGTTTCATGGGTACCAGATTCAAGATCTGTGGCTCATTTAACAGAAATCAGAATCTCACTATTTGGGTGCAATTTTCTAATAAGTTTGCTAAGATTTGTCTCTTATTATCCAATGTTGTATCTCACTATCCAAAATTGTTTGAATGCCTAAAATGTGCCTTTGTCTCAACATTTTCCCGTATCTATTGTAATTCAATATTTTATTTATTTATGAGAATAAAATAGCATTTTAAAATGCAAATGAAATTTTGTAAGTGATCATCCTTATCTATGTTTTTATGTATTTTGTCAAACCTAAAGGACTAGTAGTGATAGATGATTTTCCTTGACAATGATTCATGCCCCTTAGAGGGCCAGGGAATGATTTTTGACTCAGTAATCCATGCTGTTCAAATCATCTTAAAAAATTCTATGGCTGGAGTTTCAGCTAATGAGGAGCCTATGATGCAACTAGGATTAATAACTAGTGAGTATCCTATCCTCTACCTCTGAATATTTTTTTTTCTTTTTGCCATGACTCCAATTTCAAATCACCTGTCTCACTGTTCTTGTCGTTTAGATGAAACTATAAAATCCTGTATTCCCACTTTTTGGTTAGGAAAATACTTTGCAGTTACTGAAGCAGATTGCTCTTGACTGCAAATTATAGAAACCCCAAGTCAAATAGGTTTTATCATTAAAAAAAAAAAAAGTAATAGCCCAAGTAGTTGAAAAGCTCAGAGGTGGGATTCAGTTAAGATTTGGTCTGGCTTCATGTGTTCGGCTCTGCTGTCCTTCATCAGCAGGTTAGATTTGCCTTATGAGAACTGGAGTAGAGACTACTCAATTCTAGTAGAACGTTTAGCCTGGTCCATGATGACCCCGCCATAGCTACTTTTCCAAGCGCCCCCACCCCCCACCCCCC
>SJYC01124866.1:0-27968 GCA_006408675.1 Madoqua kirkii | reverse complement strand
CTCCGCCCGGTAGCTGGATGTGATTACAGGAACAGACCAAATCTGGCCAATAGGATATGAGCAGAAGGGATGTAAGCGATTTCTCAGTCTTACTTTTAGAAGCGGGGGTGGGGAAGTGGATCGATACTTCTTCATCGTTAAAAGTCACTGAACTAATACAGAGAAAGGCAACACTTGTGAGCACAAAACTATTTTGAATCCTACAGATCATGACAGAATCAGAGGAAAGGATCCTGGGTCCCTGAAACTGGAACTTCCATGAAAGTTTTGACCCGCTTATGCCTTAACTAAAATATGGGATATTTTGTTTATTCCAGTGGGCCCCAATGTTTTTGGCACCAGAAACTGGTTTCATGGAAGATAGTTTTTCCACAAATGTGGGTGGGGTGGGGATGGTCTCAGGATTAATTCAAGTAAGTTACATTTATTGTGCATTTTATTTCTAATTATTACTACATCAGCTTCACCGCAGATCATCAGGCATTAGATCCCAAAGGTTGCAGACCCATGGTTTATATCATTATTATTATTTTGAGCAGCCATCTAGAATCCCTAGGATCCCTGAGACCATTTTAGGAATCTCTGAGGTCAAGTCTATTTTTGTAATAATGCTGTTGTAGGCTGAATAATGATTCCCCCAAAGATGTTGATATTTTAATACTTAGAACCTGTGACTATGTTACTTTACATGACCAAAAGGATTTTGCAGGTGATATTAAATTAAGGCTATTAAGCTGAGGCAGTTACTTTGGGTTACCCAGGTGGGATATATATATAATCACTGAGGGCTATAGGAGAGCAGAGTCACAGGAGAAGCTGTGATGATTCAGATTTGCTGGTTTTGGAGAAGGGAGAAAAGAGCCAAAGCCAGGAAATGTGGGCACCCTCTAGAAGCTGGCAAAGGTAAGGAAATGGAGGGTCTACTAGAGCAGCAATCCCCAACTTTTTTGGCACAAATTTTGTGGAAAATAACTTTTTTCATGGATGGAGGTATGCAGCAGGGGAAGGTTCAAGCAATGATGCGAACAATAGGGGGTATGGTGCAGGCAATAATATGCCAGTGATGGTTCAGGTCGCTGCTTGCCTCCTGCTCTGCAGCTGGATTCCTAACCAGGAGTTGGGGAGCCCTGAGCCTCAAGAAGTTACCGTCCCTGATGACATTGTGTTTTTAGCCCAACAAAGCTGATTTTGGACTTAGTAGAAGGTGAAATTTGTTGTTTTAAGCAACTAAGTTTATGTTGTTACAGTAACCACAGGAAACTGACACAAATGCTTAGACATTATTTGCCTTTATCCTACACAAAGAGTGAAGTTTTCCAGAGGATAGATATCTTATCAGTCTGAGTGCATCAGCTATGAGAATCCAGCTGTCTTTCATTAAGCTGAATACTAAGGAGGTTTAAAAAATGCCACTCTTCTCACTGATTTATTTTGTTTGGGAAATTTCTTTTTTTTAAGTTTGAAACTATGATCTTTACATTAATCTCAAAGAAATATTTTTATTATTATTTACATGAGTTCAGTTCAGTCACTCAGTCGTGTGTCCGACTCTTTGCGACCCCATGAATCACAGCATGCCAGGCCTCCCTGTCCATCACCAACTCCTGGAGTTCACTCAGATTCAGGCCCATCGAGTCAGTGATGCCATCCAGCCATTTCATCCTCTGTCGTCCCCTTCTCCTCCTGCCCCTAGTCCCTCCCAGCATCAGGGTCTCTTCCAATGAGTCAGCTCTTCACATGAGGTGGCCAAAGTACTGGAGTTTCAGCTTTAGCATCATTCCTTCCAAAGAAATCCCAAGGCTGATCTCCTTCAGAATGGACTGGCTAGATCTCCTTGCAGTCCAAGGGATTCTCAAGAGTCTTCTCCAACACTACAATTCAAAAGCATCAATTCTTCGGCGCTCAGCCTTCTTCACAGTCCAACTCTCACATCCATACATGACTATTGGAAGAACCATAGCCTTGACTAGACGAAACCTTAGTCGGCAAAGTAATGTCTCTGCTTTTGAATATGCTATATGCTATCTAGGTTGGTCATAACTTTTCTTCCAAGAAGTAAGCGTCTTTTAATTTCATGGCTGCAGTCACCATTTGCAGTGATTTTGGAGCCCCCCAAAACAAAGTCTGACACTGTTTCCACTGTTCCCCATCTATTTCCCATGAAGTAATGGGACTGGATGCCATGATCTTTGTTTTCTGAATGTTGAGCTTTAAGCCAACTTTTTTGCTCTCCTCTTTCACTTTCATCAAGAGGCTCTTTAGTTCCTCTTCACTTTCTGCCATAAAGGTGGTGTCATCTGCATATCTGAGATGATTGATATTTCTCCCGGCAATCTTGATTCCAGCTTGTGTTTCTTCCAGTCCAGCGTTTCTCATGATGTACTTTGTATATAAGTTAAATAAGCAGGGTGACAATATACAGCCTTAATAGTTCTCAAGTTCTCTGTTTTAATTTCTAATACAGTGTATACTGATAAAAGTAATTCACATACATAAAAACTCTCATAAAAAAGCTCTCTGTGGTTCTCAGTTTTTAAGGATGCAAAATGATCCTTAAATCAAATAATATTGAGACCCAGTGCTGCTGCTGCTGCTGCTAAGTCACTTCAGTCATGTCCAACTCTGTGCAACCCCATGGACATCAGCCCACCAGGCTCCCTCGTCCCTAATAGATCCTAAATAATATAGTACCAAAATTGGTTGGTGCAATTTTAAATCACAAGTTCATTCACTATACTATACAAAGAAAAGAGAGAACTTTTCCCAAAAAACGTCAGATAGAAGCTCCAACTTTTATTCTGGTTGAACCAATTTAGGATCTCTGCCTACTCTTAAACCAGTCACTCTGAGGAGGGGCTGATTTACTCTGATACATTCAGTAATCAGGGCCCATGCCTGGGGCTGGGCTTAATTCCACTTAAACTGTGTGGTTGCTACTCAGTGGGAGAAAGGGACATAGGATGCTAGGGAGTCAGCCAACAATATTTATCATAATTACCATAGAAAATAATAATGACAGTGATAGCAAACATGTAGCACTTCCTGCCAGGTTCTGTTCTAAGCCTCAATTCTCATAGCTGCTCATTGAGAAAGATATTTATTTTAATTTTTTTTTAAATTTAATACTTTATTCCATTTCACAACACTGCATTGGTTTTGCCATACACTGACATGAATCAGCCACAGATGTACACGATCTCCCAATGCCAAAGCCCCCACCACCACCTCCCACCCCACACAATCTCCCCGGATCATCCCCTACACCAAGCCCCAAGCATCCTGTATCCTGTATTGAACATAGACTAGTGCTTCATTTCTTATATGATTGTATACATGTTTCAGTGCCAATCTCCCCAATCATCCCACCCTCTCCCTCTTCCTCAGAAGCCAAAAGTCCGTTCTATACCTCTGTGTCTCTTATGTTGTCTCACTTACAGGGCCATCATACTATCTTTCTAAATTCCATATATATGTGTCAGTATACTGTAATGGTGTTTTTCTTTCTGGCTAACTTCACTCTGTATAATCGGCTCCAGTTTCATCCATCTCGTTAGAATTGAGTCAAATTTATTCTTTTTAAGGGCTGAGTAATACTCCATCGTGTATATGTACCACAGCTTCCTTATCCATTCATCTGCTGATGGACGAGAAAGATATTTATTATATAAATAATATATAAACAGATTATATACCCTCTGTCCCCACTTCAGCCAAGAAATATACTTGGAGAATGTTAAAACATTTTACTTTCCTAAGATTTTGACCAAACCTTTACCATTAGCATATACTAGCAGTAAAATGTGATGGTTCAGAGCACAGGCTGTGGGGTTGGACAGATTTACTCAAACTATGCCCAGATTTTGATGATGAAAAATAACCTACTTGAGATCTTTGATAATCCCTTACGATTAACCTATAACCTGTATGCTAGCCTTTATAACCTCCCATAGTATACACGTTAGTGGGGAAAATTCTACTTTGCATTTAACAAAACTATTTTAGTCTCGTTGAATAGTGTCTTTAGACTTACACACTCAGTTTCTTTGGGAACGGAGCTCAGTCTGTTAGACTTTTACACCCTTTTCCAGATGGTGATAAGTCTTTGGGTGACTGGGTGTGGAGTGTGAGGGAGTGTCTGTGATGGAGAAGGGGTCCTCAGAGCCACAGCCTGGACTGGCAACTGCTGAGGGTGATGGACCAGCACCCCAGTACTCCGCCAGTGTCCGGAGCTGAAGTGGGGAGGGATCTTCTCTCTTAGCTTGGTTAAGCCGCCCTTACCACAGCTAACACCTGGACGCTGCCTTGGTCTTCACTGGGCCTGAGGGGCCTTTGCACACCAACACTTTTGGAAAATTCCTCAACCAGTCTCTAAACTCATATCCATAACACACATCCCTGTCCCCCAACCCCCAAAATATCATGTGTGAACTGACAACCTTGTGGAAAGTGGAGTGGGCACTTCCTGCTGTCTAACCATGCCACCTCCTGACTTTATATCAACATAGTGCCCTCAGGGCCATGCCATGTGGCTGCAGGGCAACTCATAGGCAGTTCCACCTCTCAGCACTCTCAGCAGAAAGCAGAAACTCCTCAAATCCAGGCTTTCCCTTCACCTTATCTACTATTACTCTTCTCATAGGGGCATTGGCCCAGACAGGGAAGACTGTTGTTATTCAGTCACGAAGTTATGTCCGACTGTTTGAAACCCCATGGACGGCAGCATGCCATGCTGCCTGTCAGTCACTGTTCCCTGGGATTCATTCAAATTCATGTCCATCGAGTGGATGATGCTATCCAACCATCTCATCCTCTGCTGCCCACCTTCTCCTCTTGTCTTCAGTCTTTCCCAGCTTCAGGGTCTTTTGCAGCATCTCTCCCTGACTCTCTAACTCTGCTTTTCTCTCCACAGGCCACTGAGAGAAGAGACAGGAGGCTTTTCTGATTTACCTATACCAATGGCACCCCACTCCAGTACTCTTGCCTGGAAAATCTCTGGAAGGAGGAGCCTGGAAGGCTGCAGTCCATGGGGTCGCTGAGGATCAGACACGACTGAGCAACTTCACTCTCACTTTTCACTTTCATGCATTGGAGAAGGAAATGGCAGCCCACTCCAGTACTCTTGCCTGGAGAATCCCAGGGACGGGGGTGCCTGGTGGGCTGCCGTCTATGGGGTCACACAGAGTTGGACACGACTGAAGTGACTTAGCAGCAGCAGCTGTTAAAGTTGTGCTTAAGTCTTCCAGATATGGTTCTTGAAGAGGTAAGATAATTTAGAAAAACACTTTTCTTTTGGCAAAGTCTGCCTTTAAACCTGTTGTGCTAAGGAATTGAAAATCTGATTTTTGGGTATTGGAAGCTGAATATTAACTCTCTCTCTCTTTTTTTCGGGGAAGGATTTCTTTCTGGTATAACAATCCCAAACTCACATTCTCACCTGCTCCCTGACTCATTCATGCCCTTGATATGCCCTAGGTACTGTAGGAGGAACGTTGTATACATATGAGAGAAAAATATGCAACACGAAAATACATATGTAGGGGGAGAAAGGACACAGTCATACAGTTAATAAGGTTATCCCAGGACATGGACAAACATAGCTTAGAATCCTGACTGTTACCTATGAATTATGTGCTCTTGGGCAGGTTGACATCTCTAGGTTTTGGCTCCTGTATTTGTTGTGCAGAGAAAACCACAGTATCTACCTTATAGATTTGTTGTGAGGGTAATACTAATTATTACTGTATTATTAGTGTATATGTTTATCATATTTATGGAACTCATAGTAGGTGTTCCATAAATGTTTATTAGTTTATTTAATGTTTATTATATTATTAGTGCATATGCTTATCACTTGTTTGCCAATCCCATTTATGTACTCATCCTGTACTTGCCCGTGAGCAAACATGTTGGTGATTCTACACATATTATTCTTGAATTAACCATGTAGTGTCTGCTCAGGATTAGGTTAAGTTGATACCATAAGAAAATATTACTCAGTGATTTGCTAAACCACTTTTTCAAGCATTTCGCTTCCTAACAGTTCCTTACAATTCTTAGAGACTGTGCATAACGACATCTCTGCATCTTTGGGGACACCTTTGTCAGGTAGAGGTGGTCGTACTCGTCTTGGAGCTGTGGAGAAGCTAGAATGGAAAGAAAAGGAGGAAAAAGGAAGAAATGGAGGGAGGTAGAAAGAGAAGGAGAAAAGGAGGCAGATACAAGCTGCATAATCTATTACAATCTTTGGTACTAGCTTGATTGACAAGTATGAAGACTGCTGTAATCCTTATGTAGAAACATCCTTCTACACATAATGTGAAGACAGTATGGTTACTGTGGGAATCATTAATGGACAATTTAGATGTTTACATAATTTATTCAACTAACATTTTCCAAGTTTCTATAAAATAGGCATGAAATTATGATTCTGTGACTAACACAGACCTGTTTTGTAGCACTAAGAAAAGTGTTTTTCATGCATAGCTGTATACCCATAAGGAGCTGATGTGGGCAACCACATATACCAGGGCTCAGCACACTTTTCGTAAAGGAACAGATAATAAATATTTTAGGCTTTGTGGACCATAGTGTCTCCATTACAAATGCTCAGTTCTGCTGTGGGAGCTGAAAGCAGCCATAGACAATATGCAAATTAACAAGCATAGCTGTATACCCATACAACTATTGATGAGTACTAACATTTAAATGACATGTAATTTTCACTTGTGACAAACTATTCAGTTCAGTTCGGTTGTTCAGTCTTGTCCGACTCTTTGCAGCTCCATGGACTGCAGCATGCCAGGCCTCCCTGTTCATCACCAGCTCCTGGAGTTTACTCAAACTCATGTGCATTGAATCGGTGATGCCATCCAACCATCTCATCCTCTATTGTCCCCTTTTCCTCCTGCCTTCAATCTTTCCCAGCATCAGGGTCTTTTCAAATGAGTCATTTCTTTGCATCAGGTGGCCAAAGTATTGGAGTGTCAGCTTCAATATTCATCAGTCCTTCCGATGAATAGTCAGGACTGATCTTTAGGATTGACTGGTTGGATCTCCTTGCTGTCCAAGGGACTCTCAAGAGTCTTCTCCAACATCACAGTTCAAAAGCATCAATTCTTCAGTGCTCAGCTTTCTGTATAGTCCAACTCTCACATCCATACATGACTACTGGAAAAACCACAGCTTTGACTAGATGGACCTTTGTTGGCAAAGTAATGTCTCTGCTTTTTAATGTGCTGTCTAGTTTGGCCAAAGCTTTTCTTCCAAGGAGCAAGCGTCTTTTAATTTCATGGCTGCAGCCACCATCTACAGTGATTTTGGAGTCCAAAAAAAAAAAATCTCTCACTGTTTCCATTGTGTCCCCATCTATTTGCCATGAAGTGATAGGATCGGATGCCGTGGTCTTAGTTTTCTGAATGCTGAGTTTTAAGCCAACGTTTTCACTCTCCTCTTTCACTTTCATCAAAAGGCTCTTTAGTTTGTCTTCACTTATTTCAATCTGTGATAGTTTATCTTTCATGACCTTGAGATTTTTAAAGCATTCTGGTCAGTTATTCAGAACATCCCTTGGTTTGGTTTGTCTGATATCTTCTAATATTGTTTGATATTGGGCTTAGATGGAAGTTATGCATCATTGGGAAGACTACCATGGAAGTAATGTCTCTTCCTGTATCATACTGGGGTACATGATACAGATACATCTTATTACTGATAACATTAACCTTGATCATGAGGTTAAGATGGTATCTGCCAGGTTTCTCCATAGTATAGTTAACATTTAGTTTCTATTTTTGCCTTCATAATGAATAACTTTTTGTTGGGATGGGGAAGGAGATAATTTGGAACTATGCAAATATCTTGTTTCTTCTTGACCTGCACATGCTAGTTTAGTATCAATTTGTGGATCTTACCTATGGTATAAATAATACTATTTATTACTCTGGTATTCTAATGATGATTTTCTATTAAAGCGTTTGTCTACAATGCAGGAGACCTAGGTTCGATACCTGGGTCGGGAAGATCCGCTGGAGAAGGAAAAGGCAATCCACTCCAGTACTATTGCCTGGAAAATCCCATGGACAGATGAGCCTTATAAGTTACAGTCCATGGGGTCGCAGAGTCAGACACGACTGAGCAACTTCACTTTAACTTTCATTTCTCCTACAATATTAGTTGAAATCTTCTATAAGGAAGAGCTAGTCTTTCTCCTCTATTTCTTCAGTTATCCAAGTGTTTATATCAGTATTGACTCACATGCTTTTATTCTTTGGGTTATAAACAGATTATTTTAAACAATTTTCTATAGTAATTTTCAAATGGAGAATTTTCATGAATCTCTCAGAGAAAATATATTTTCTCATTTGTCATTATATATCTTAGTGTTCTTTAGAGAAGCTAGGTAAAATTTAAATCACTGAAAAGTAAAGAGTAGACCATACAGGGAAGTGGCTTTAAGTGCAATGCTCTGAAATCATGCTTCCCGGGTTCCAATCCAGGCTGTACTCTCTGACTTTCAATAAGCTGTTTACCCACTGCTCTGCTTTAACCACTTGTAAACGAGCTTGTATAGAAAAACAAACTCATGATTATCAAACAGAAAAGGGAGGGAGATAAATTAGGAGTTTAAGATTAATATATATACACTACCATATCTAAAATAGATAACCAACAAGGACCTATTATATAGTACAGGGAACTATTGTTAGTATCTTGTAATTTAATGTAATTTAACTTCTAATTTTGATGAAGTCCAGCTTATTTATAATGGAAAAGAGTCTTAAAAAATGTGTGTGTGTATATATATATATATATATATATATTTGAATCACTTTGCTGTACATCTGAAACTAACACAAAATTGTAAATCAAATATATTTCAATAAAATTTTTAAAAACAGGTGAATAAAACAAATAAAGTGAGTTTGTAAATAATATCTACCTAATAGGATATTTGACAGGGTAAAAGAAGATATTGTATGGATAATATTTAATGTAATGCCTGAGTATAAAATAAGTGCTTGACAAATGTTAGTTTTCACTAGTTAGAAAAAATAGCTGAAGGCATGATGAATCCTTTTTCATGACTGAACCAGAAATAATGAATGAAGGGATTGCTGGAAATCTTTCTTAAACTGGCCCCATATCTTGCTTATGCTCTGCTGTCTTTCTTTATGCACTCAGTAAAAAATCAGACTGAGCATTTGTCCTAAGACAGAGATGGTATAGACCTAACAGAAGCAGAAGATATTAAGAAGAGGTGGCAACAATACACAGAAGAACTACACAAAAAAGATCTCCATGACCCAGATAACCACAATGGTGTGATCACTCACCTAAAGCCAGACATCCTGAAGTGTGTAGTCAAGTGGGCCTTAGGAAGCATCACTACAAACAAAGCTAGTAGAGGTGATGGAGGAGAAGGAAATGGCAAGCCACTCCAGTGTTCTTGCCTGGAGAATCCCAGGGATGGCAGAGCCTGGTGGGCTGCTGTCTATGGGGTTGCACAGAGTTGGACATGACTGAAGTGACTTAGCAGCAGCAGCAGCAGCAGAAGTGATGGAATTCCAGTTGAACTATTTCAAATCCTGAAAGATGATGCTGTTAAAGTGATGCACTCAATATGCTAGCAAATTTGGAAAACTCAGCAGTGAGTTTTTCAGGCCACAAGACTGGAAAAGTTCAGTTTTCATTCCAATCCCAAAGAAAGGCAATGCCAAAGAATATTTAAACTGCCACAGAATTGCACTCATCTCACATGCTAGTAAAATAATGTTCAAAATTCTCCAAGCCAGGCTTCAACAGTATGTGAACTGTGAAATTCCAGATGTTCAAGCTGAATTTAGAAAAGGCAGAGGAACCAGATATCAAATCGCCAACATCCATTGGATCATCAAAAAAGCAAGAGAGTTCAAGAAAAACATCTACTTCTGCCTTATTGACTACGCCAAAGCCTTTGACTGTGTAGATCACAAAAAACTGTGGAATATTCTTCAAGAGATGGGATTACCAGACCACCTGACCTGCCTCCTAAGAAATCTGTATGCAGGCCAAGAAGAAGCAGTTAGAATTGGACATGGAACAACAGACTGGTTCCAAATAGGAAAAGAAGTACGTCAAGGCTGTGTATTGTCATCCTGCTTATTTAACTTGTATGCAGAGTACATCATGTGAAATGCCAAACTGGATGAAGCACAAGATTGCCAGGAAAAATACCAATAACCTCAGATACACAGATGACACCACCCTTATAACAGAAAGCAAAGAGGAACTAAAGAGCCTCTTGATGGAAATGAAAGAAGAGCATGAAAAAGCTGGCTTTTAAAACTCAACATTCAGAAAACTAAAATCATGGTATCCGGTCCGATCACTTTATGGCAAATAGATGGGGAAATAGTGTCAGACTTTATTTTTTGGGGCTCCAAAATTACTGCAGGTGGTGACTGCAGCCATGAAATTAAAAGATACTTACTCCTTTGAAGAAAAGCTATGACCAATCTAGACAGCAAACTACAAAGCAGAGACATTACTTTGCCAACAAAGGTCCATCTAGTCAAAGCTATGGTTTTTCCAGTAGTCATGTATAGATGTGAGAATTGGACTATAAAGAAAGCTGAGCACTGAAGAATTGATGCTTTTGAACTGTGATGTTGGAAAAGACTCTGGAGAGTCCCTTGGACTGCAAAGGAGATCCAACCAGTCCATCCTAAAGGAAATCAGTCCTGAATATTCATCAGAAGGACTGATGCTGAAGCTGAAACTCCAATACTTTGGCCACCTGATGCAAAGAACTGACTCCTTGGAAAAGACCTTGATGCTGGGAAAGATGAAGGTAGAAGGAGAAGGGGACAACAGAGGATGAGATGGTTGGATGGCATCACCAACTCAATGGACATGAGTCTGAGCACACTCTGGGAGTTGGTGATGGATAGGGAAGGTAGGCATGGTGCAGTCCATGGGGTCTCAAAGAGTTGAACAGGACTTCCCTACTGAACTGAACTATTTTTAAAACTTTGCTGAACTAGATCTGACTTTGAGCAGTTGAGGAAATTATAGAATTAAAAACAAGTAAGCATCTGTCTTCAATGCTGAGCCCTCCTCTATAGCAGCTCTTCTTCCATGTGGCTCCCCCACCCCACACCCTTAGGCAATGAAACTTCTGTGTGTTTATTTGGTAACAGAAGCAGACACTACCCCTCTCCTGCCATCGCACCCATTGCCAACTTGGAAGATTATGCTTTCATTCTTTTGTCAAGTCAACAAATTCTTATCTCTACCAGCCTCTATGTTCAATCTTTTCTAAGGTTTTTCATGCCATTTTATGACATCATTATTTCTCAGTGTAATTAGAAATTTGGGGATTCCAAATTAAAATATTTTTAAAAGGTTTCTAATTTTGATGAAGTCCAATTTAGCTATTTTTTCTTTTGTTGTTTATGCCTTAAATGTCACATCTATAAATCCATTGCCAAATCCAGGGTTATAGAGAGCTATCCTTGAGTTTTTTCTATTTGTACTTTTAGCTGTTACATTCAGGTCTTTGATTATTTTGTGTAAAATTTTTATGTGGTGTAAGGTAAGGCCCAACTTCATTTTCTCGCCTATGGAAATCTAGTTGTACCAGCACTTTTTGTTGAAAAGACTGTTCTTACCCCATTGGAAGATCTCGAAACCCTTTCCAAAAATCAACAGGCCTTAAATATATTGTTCATGTCTTAATTCTTATACTTCCTCTACCCAGACCAGAGGGACATGGGAACTTCATCTTCAAACACACACACACCATTTCTGGTTTAACATGTGAAGCTTATCTATTGTACTTCTAATTATATCTCCGGTCTATGGACTTCTCTCCTTAGGGGCTATCACTTAGTCCAAGCCAGCTGCAGCTCTCCCTGGACCCCTCCAGTAGCCTCCCCACATGCCTTCCCTCTCCTTTCTCAACTGTTCCAATCAGTCTTCAAATCAGCAGGCAGAGACAACTTCTAAAAGTAAAATATGGTCATTTAATCACTGGACTTAAATTGTTAGTGTTTCAAGGATAAATTCAAAATTGTTAAGACAGGCCCAAAGCCTGCATGATGTGTCCTGCCAGCATCTTCCCTCTCTTGCCTCTAGATGATTACATTCCAGCCTCTCTGGATCCTGTTTCTTGAATTCACCAGGCTCTTCACAGTACAAAAACCTGTGCATTTATTGTTCCCTCTGCCTGGAATAATTGCACCCCACCCCTGACTCTTCACTCTCTAGTTATCCATCCTTTGATCTCAGCTTACAATGTTACTTCCATAGAGAAGCACTTGCTGATCTGCATTCCTTTTTCTTTCTTGTTGATCCTTGCTCTTTCCTTTCCTGACCCTGATTACACTCTGTAATTATGTATTTTGTAATAGCTGCCCCTCTTTCTTTAGCCCCAGTGTGTGGCTTGATATTATAAGTTCCCCGACCAGGAATTGAACCCATGATGCCTGCAATGGAGTCCGGAATGCTAATCACTGACCTGCCAAGGAAGTCCCAATATCTGCCCTTTTTAAAATGCTTATTTATTTCACTAGAATATAAGTTCTATGAGATGAGTCATGTTTGTTTTGTGTTGTCACTGTAGTATCTTGTATATAATAATAAATGCTTTGTTGAATGAATAAACAGCCAATATCTGTAAGATGAGAATGTTGAATTCTGTTTATTCCCTAGTCATCCAGTAAACAAGTATTGAATTTCTATTAGTGCTGGGAATAAAAAAGGAATAAAACATATCCTCTAGCTGTTCTAAAGTCCCAGAGTATTGGGACAGCATAGTGGCCTAAATGTTGGTTCCCAAAATATTAGACCCAAATTCTTAAATCTTTCAGTGTTAACTTATTTAGAAAAACAGCCTTTGCAGATATGATTAGAATCTTGAGATGGAGATTAGCCTGGACTGTCCAGGTGAGGTGATCACTAAATGCCATCACATTATCCTTATAAGAGGGAAGTAGAGAGCGATCTTACCACACACACAGAGAAGATGATGATGTGAAGGTGGAGGCAGGGATTGAAGTGATGTGGCCACAAGCCAAAGGATGGCAGCAGCCCCCAGAAAGTGAAAGAGGCAAGGAACACGTTTTCCTCTAGAGCTTCTGGAGAGAGTGTGGCCCTGCTGACACCTTGTCTTAGTCCAGGCATATGCACCTGGCCCCAAGAACTGTGAGAGAGCACACTTCTGTTGCTTTAAACCACCCAGTCTGTGATAAATTGGTACAGCAGCC
Organism: Madoqua kirkii; assembly: GCA_006408675.1. Classification (NCBI taxonomy): domain Eukaryota; kingdom Metazoa; phylum Chordata; class Mammalia; order Artiodactyla; family Bovidae; genus Madoqua; species Madoqua kirkii. The sequence goes on along the minus strand of SJYC01124866.1, from coordinate 14,724 downwards.
CCAGGAAACCAATACAAATGGTGACAAAAGTAAATAAATCCTGGAAAAACAGGATCTTATGTGGAGATACAGGTGGTGTATGTTTGCCGAGAAAAGAGCTGTCTGGGAAGGTGTCCCAGAAGAGACATTGAATTGGGTTTTGAAAGATAAGGAAGCATTTTCCAGGCACTGCTAGGGCTGGAGCAAGGGGAGGTCATTCTTGGCAGAACTGCAGCACGTGTGAAGACCTGAGGATAGGAATTCCCTGGCAGTGGAAGATTGCCAGGGTTAAGTGGTTAAGACTCTGCACTTCCACTGCAAGGGGCACAGGTTTGAACCCTGGTCAGGGAACTAAAATCTCACATACCATGTGGAGTAGTGGGAAAAAAAAAGACCCAAGGATACAGAGTATGGCATTATTGTGGAGGGAAAAATATCCCCCTTTATCACTCTTAGGTTCTGGTTGCTGGACCTAATAAAGTGGACACAAGACAGGTTAACAGGAAAAAAAAGAAATGAATTTTAATTCATGCATATGGAGGTATTATAGAAATGAGACCTGAGAATTGACCAAAACAGGCAAGTTTTATACTTTTTAGACAAAGAAATGATGCATTTGTGAGGAATTGACAGGACAAACTTAAGTTTGGGGTTTGCAGTTAGTGACACGTCTAAACAGAGTTTGGGATGGATTAATAAAGAAGCAGCAAGTTTTGTGTATGTAAGTCCCTTTGGCCTGAGTTCTCAACCTCTAGTGACAGGGATATCCTTTTACCTCCAGAAACAGTGAGTGTACTTTTCACATGAGAGATTGATTTCCTGCTTTGAGGGAGATGGGAAGGTCAGAGTGTCCCTCTTGCACTGACCATTTCTTAAGTAATTTCAGAATAGTCAATATGCCATTGAGGCATGTTTTGGGGTTACCTAAGTTATGATCAACCTAAATAGCATATTCAAAAACAGAGATATTACTTTGCCAACAAAGTTTCATCTAGTCAAGACTATGGTTTTTCCAGTGGTCATGTATGGATGTGAGAGTTGGACTGTGAAGAAAGCTGAGTGCCAAAGAATTGATGCTTTTGAACTGTGGTGTTGGAGAAGACTCTTGAGAGTCCCTTGGACTGCAAGGAGATCCAACCAGTCCATTCCGAAGGAGATCAACCCTGGGATTTCTTTGGAAGGAATGATGCTGAAGCTGAAACTCCAGTACTCTGGACACCTCATGTGAAGAGTTGACTCATGGGAAAAGACTGAGGCGGGGATGACAGAGGATGAGCTGGCTGGAAGGCATCACTGACTGATGGACATGAGTATGAATGAACTCTGGGAGATGGTGATGGACAGAGAGGCCTGGCCTGCTGCAGTTCATGGGGTCACAGAGTCGGACACGACAGCGACTGAACTGGCCCCAGCAGCATGTTCAGGAACATCAGTTCATTCAGCTAGAGTGTCAGGCAGATGCAAAAGAATGATGGAAAATAAGGAGGGAGGGAGAGAATTAAACTGTAAGTAAGTTGTGAAGGGCCTTGCATGCCATATCAATGTGCTTCACCTTTTCTGTAAGTGATAGGAAACTAATGGAAATACTCCAGGAAACCAATACAAATGGTGACAAAAGTAAATAAATCCTGGAAAAACAGGATCTTATGTGGAGATACAGGTGGTGTATGTTTGCCGAGAAAAGAGCTGTCTGGGAAGGTGTCCCAGAAGAGACATTGAATTGGGTTTTGAAAGATAAGGAAGCATTTTCCAGGCACTGCTAGGGCTGGAGCAAGGGGAGGTCATTCTTGGCAGAACTGCAGCACGTGTGAAGACCTGAGGATAGGAATTCCCTGGCAGTGGAAGATTGCCAGGGTTAAGTGGTTAAGACTCTGCACTTCCACTGCAAGGGGCACAGGTTTGAACCCTGGTCAGGGAACTAAAATCTCACATACCATGTGGAGTAGTGGGAAAAAAAAAGACCCAAGGATACAGAGTATGGCATTATTGTGGAGGGAAAAATATCCCCCTTTATCACTCTTAGGTTCTGGTTGCTGGACCTAATAAAGTGGACACAAGACAGGTTAACAGGAAAAAAAAGAAATGAATTTTAATTCATGCATATGGAGGTATTATAGAAATGAGACCTGAGAATTGACCAAAACAGGCAAGTTTTATACTTTTTAGACAAAGAAATGATGCATTTGTGAGGAATTGACAGGACAAACTTAAGTTTGGGGTTTGCAGTTAGTGACACGTCTAAACAGAGTTTGGGAATGGATTAATAAAGAAGCAGCAAGTTTTGTGTATGTAAGTCCCTTTGGCCTGAGTTCTCAACCTCTAGTGACAGGGATATCCTTTTACCTCCAGAAACAGTGAGTGTACTTTTCACATGAGAGATTGATTTCCTGCTTTGAGGGAGATGGGAAGGTCAGAGTGTCCCTCTTGCACTGACCATTTCTTAAGTAATTTCAGAATAGTCAATATGCCATTGAGGCATGTTTTGGGGTTACCTAAGTTATGATCAACCTAAATAGCATATTCAAAAACAGAGATATTACTTTGCCAACAAAGTTTCATCTAGTCAAGACTATGGTTTTTCCAGTGGTCATGTATGGATGTGAGAGTTGGACTGTGAAGAAAGCTGAGTGCCAAAGAATTGATGCTTTTGAACTGTGGTGTTGGAGAAGACTCTTGAGAGTCCCTTGGACTGCAAGGAGATCCAACCAGTCCATTCCGAAGGAGATCAACCCTGGGATTTCTTTGGAAGGAATGATGCTGAAGCTGAAACTCCAGTACTCTGGACACCTCATGTGAAGAGTTGACTCATGGGAAAAGACTGAGGCGGGGATGACAGAGGATGAGCTGGCTGGAAGGCATCACTGACTGATGGACATGAGTATGAATGAACTCTGGGAGATGGTGATGGACAGAGAGGCCTGGCCTGCTGCAGTTCATGGGGTCACAAAGAGTCGGACACGACAGCGACTGAACTGGCCCCAGCAGCATGTTCAGGAACATCAGTTCATTCAGCTAGAGTGTCAGGCAGATGCAAAAGAATGATGGAAAATAAGGAGGGAGGGAGAGAATTAAACTGTAAGTAAGTTGTGAAGGGCCTTGCATGCCATATCAATGTGCTTCACCTTTTCTGTAAGTGATAGGAAACTAATGGAAATACAGGGATAACTTATATGTGGGAAATAAAGTTCTGCAGTGTCATGAATAGTGGACTAGAGTGAGGTGAGACCAGCTCAGTTCTGCTTGTAACTGTATCTCAAGGTGCACAAGACAGATGTAACTTAGAGACTGTGAGATGAAACATACAGGGACACAAAGACACGCACTGTTCCAGATGCATAAGACTGGCAGTAATCCTGGAAAAGATAAAAATTGAAGGTCTTAACAGTAGGCATAGAGAAATGGAGTTATTTGGAAGAACTCTCCTTGGTATGTGAACTAATCTGGAAGACCTGGAGAAGAAGAATCTCCTGAAGAATCTGGAGACCTACTGAATACGGAATACAGGAGAGGGAGGACTCAGAACAAATGAAGGATTTTAGTTGTGTGGTGGAGACATATTATTAGCAGAATTGTATGGGGAAAATTCTAGGAATCTAGTTCCAGGTCAATTTCACAGGCCAGCAGGATAGTGAAGTAGTAACTTCAGGGAGATAATTACAGTTACTGAGAATCTAGACATTGATCTGGAGGTCATCAGCAGGAGATGGGACTTGAAGGCATGAGAGAACATTAGCACATGGAGAAGAGAAGATCACTATCAGAGTCCTCGAAGATCTAGTCCTTGAGTAGGAGAAGAAATACATGAACTGAAATGTTCAATTCAGTAGCTCAGTCGTGTCCAACTCTTTGTGACCCCATGGACTGCAACACGCCAGGCTTCCCTTTCTATCACCACTGCAAGAGTTTACCCAAACTCATGTCCATTGAGTCAGTGATGCCATCCATCTCATCCATTTAAGCATCAGGATCTTTTCAAATGAGACAGCTCTTTGCATCAGATGGCCTAAGTATTGGTTAACTGTATCTCAAGGTGCACAAGACAGATGTAACTTAGAGACTGTGAGATGAAACATACAGGGACACAAAGACACGCACTGTTCCAGATGCATAAGACTGGCAGTAATCCTGGAAAAGATAAAAATTGAAGGTCTTAACAGTAGGCATAGAGAAATGGAGTTATTTGGAAGAACTCTCCTTGGTATGTGAACTAATCTGGAAGACCTGGAGAAGAAGAATCTCCTGAAGAATCTGGAGACCTACTGAATACGGAATACAGGAGAGGGAGGACTCAGAACAAATGAAGGATTTTAGTTGTGTGGTGGAGACATATTATTAGCAGAATTGTATGGGGAAAATTCTAGGAATCTAGTTCCAGGTCAATTTCACAGGCCAGCAGGATAGTGAAGTAGTAACTTCAGGGAGATAATTACAGTTACTGAGAATCTAGACATTGATCTGGAGGTCATCAGCAGGAGATGGGACTTGAAGGCATGAGAGAACATTAGCACATGGAGAAGAGAAGATCACTATCAGAGTCCTCGACAGATCTAGTCCTTGAGTAGGAGAAGAAATACATGAACTGAAATGTTCAATTCAGTAGCTCAGTCGTGTCCAACTCTTTGTGACCCCATGGACTGCAACACGCCAGGCTTCCCTTTCTATCACCACTGCAAGAGTTTACCCAAACTCATGTCCATTGAGTCAGTGATGCCATCCATCTCATCCATTTAAGCATCAGGATCTTTTCAAATGAGACAGCTCTTTGCATCAGATGGCCTAAGTATTGGAGTTTCCGCTTCAACATCAGTCCTTCCAATGAACACTGATCTTCTTTAGGAAGGATTGCTTGGGTCTCCTTGCAGTCCAAGGGACTCTCAAGAGTCTTCTCCAAAACCACAGTTCAAAAGCATCAATTCTTTGGCACTCAGCCTTCTTCACAGTCCAACTCTCACATCCATACATGACTACTGGAAAAACCATAACCTTGACTAGATGGACATTAGTCGCCAAAGTAATGTCTCTGCTTTTGAATATGCTATCTAGGTTGGTCATAACTTTTCTTCCAAGGAGTAAGCATCTTTGAATTTCATGGCTGCAGTCACCATCTGCAGTGATTTTGGAGCCCCCCAAAATAAAGTCTGACACTGTTTCCACTGTTTCCCCATCTATTTCCCATAAAGTGATGGGATCAGGTGCCATTATCTTAGTTTCTGAATGTTGAGCTTTAAGCCAACTTTTTCACTCTCCTCTTTCACTTTCATCAAGAGGCTCTTTAGTTCTTCTTCACTTTCTGCCATAAGGGCGGTGTCATCTGCATATCTGAGGTGATTGATATTTCTCGCGTCAATCTTGATTCCAGCTTGTGCTTCTTCCAGCCCAGCGTTTCTCATGATGTCCTCTACAGAGAAGTTAAATAAGCAGGGTGACAATATATAGGCTTGACGTACTCCTTGTCCTATTTGGAGCCAGTGTGTTGTTCTGACTGTAGCTTCCTGACCTGCATACAGATTTCTCAAGTGGCAGGTCAGGTGGTCTGGTATTCCCATCTCTTTCAGAATTTTCCACAGTTTATTGTGATCCACACACACTGTATAATACACCAAAAAGGCTATGACATGAATGAGTATTATGGAGTCTTTGAGGTGTTAATGAGTTCTGTAAATGCCTTTATTTGAAGCCCTTGTGGGTGTCTTAGAAACTGTAGCTGTCTCCAGGCCAATACACTGGAAACTTGTTGGCACTCTGTACGTCTGAGCCTACTGGCTTCCTAGGATCTGGCCTAAGGGTAAGGCTGTGTAGTTTGGTTAATCTGAACACTGACATCAATAACTAGCCCGCTGATAGAATCATTAAACAATACAGTGAGCACGTAATGATCCATCTAATTGGTCAATAGGTTGAATGTATTAAAATAAAATGCCTCGTTTGTCACAACAGTTGGACCAATTCTCCATGTACATGTTTCTTGAGATAAACATTTAGTTTTTCATTTTAGCTTCTGGTCAGATTGCAATTATTCTTAACCTTGGTAAATTGGGCTTAAACTAGTGAGGTCAAACTTAGTAACCTCTTATGTCCTCCTTGCCCTTTCTGTGCATTACCTGGCAGACTCAAGCAGGAAATGGGGAAAAACAAGGAGGAAAAACAAGGAAAGGAAAAAAATATCAGAGAAAAAGAGAAAGGGGGAGAGGAAAGTGGAGGGAAGAGGTGAAGCAGAAAGAAGAGAAACAAAAGAGGAAGCGGTGTATCTGAATTTGTTCCTCGAGGGTAGGATGAAAACTTTCCTGCGATCACAAGATCAAACAGGAAAGATGTAGTAGGCATAGGTAGCAGAAAAGTATAGTAGGAAGCATGCATCCTGATGGCAGACAAACCGGGCTCTGGGCCCTGGTTCTGCCATTCTAGCTGTGCAACATTGAACCAGGTAACCTCTCTGAGCATCCTGAGAGGTAATGTGGTCCAGAGGAAGAGCTGTGTTTCTGGAACTAGGTTTAACTTCTGATTCTAACACGTACCAGCTGCAGAATCTTGGGCAAGTTCAGTTCAGTTCAGTTGCTCAGTCATGTCTGACTCTTTGCAACCCCATGAACTGCAGCACACCAAGCCTCCCTGTCCATCACCAATTCCTAGAGTTCACCCAAACTCATGTGCATTGAGTCAGTGATGCCATTCAGCCATCTCATCCTCTGTCATCCCCTTCTCCTCCTGCCCCCAATCCCTCCCATCATCAGGGTCTTTTCCAATGAGTCAGCTCTTCACATGAGGTGGCCAAAGAATTAGTTTTAGCCTCAGCATCAGTCCTTCAAGTGAATACCCAGGACTGATCTCCTTTAGGATGGACTGGTTGGATCTCCTTGCAGTCCAAGGGACTCTCAAGAGTCTTCTCCAACACCACAGTTCAAAAGCATCAATTCTTTGGCACTCAGCTTTTTCACAGTCCAACTCTCACATCCATACGTGACCACTGGAAAAACCATAGCCTTGACTAGATGGACCTTTGTTGGCAAAGTAATGTCTCTGCTTTTGAATATGCTATCTAGGTTGGTCACAACTTTCCTTCCAAGGAGTAAGCATCTTTTAATTTCATGGCTGTAATGAACACCCAGGACTGATCTCCTTTAGGATGGACTGGTTGGATCTCCTTGCAGTCCAAGGGACTCTCAAGAGTCTTCTCCAACACCACAGTTCAAAAGCATCAATTCTTTGGCACTCAGCTTTTTCACAGTCCAACTCTCACATCCATACGTGACCACTGGAAAAACCATAGCCTTGACTAGATGGACCTTTGTTGGCAAAGTAATGTCTCTGCTTTTGAATATGCTATCTAGGTTGGTCACAACTTTCCTTCCAAGGAGTAAGCATCTTTTAATTTCATGGCTGCAATCACCATCTGCAGTGATTTTGGAGCCTAAAAAAATAAAGTCTGACACTGTTTCCACTGTTTCCCCATCTATTTCCCATGAAGTGATGGGGCCAAGTTAGTTAACCTCTTAATGACTTGATTTCCCCATGTTTAATAGTGAGGATAACAAAATCTGCTCTATCTGGTTGTCGTGACTCTTAAGTGAGCTAATACTTGTAAAGTACTTAGAAGACTGTGCTAGAAGGTGTTAGCTTTTAGCTATAAAATTATGAACAATTGAGTTGTAAAATATTTGTAAAAGCTCCTAGCCCTGTGCCTGGCTCATGGAGGGACTCATAAACTATGGATCATCTACCCCTGTCTCAGCTCCTCGGATGCCCCAGATGAGAAGAATGACTGTTTCCCTAGCTCCTCTTTCTCCATCAGGGTACGTCCAAGTCCACTTGGACTAGGCTCTTCAATCCCTCATTCATAGTCTGCTTTCGCCAATGGAAAAATGCTTTTTTTTCCCCTAAAACAATCTTAAGAGTAGTGACAAATGGTCTAATAATTTCACAGTTAACTTTTTAACAGCTTCCAAAACTCAAAACTTCTGGAATGTCCATGTGGTATATGCTTGGTATGTTGATTAAATCAGTTACCCAGAAGAGAGATCAAGGGGGACAGAAAATACACTCAGTATTGGTAAAAGATCAGGAACTGGAAAGTCACTGCCATGTTCATCCTTTTGTGTGTGAGCTGAGTACAGAATGTAGAGTAAGGGAGTGAGGCAAGTGTTTTTGCCCCTTTCCAAACTAACGGAGGTGGAACACACCCTTTCTTTTCACACAATTCATTAGCAGTATGAAACCAAACTTCGTGATTTTAAAAAGTTATTTCTTCCCATATTTGGCACAATGCTTACAATCCAGAAGTCAAAAACTGGACAGGCAGAAATCCTGGATGGAGAAACATCCATGAATGACAGTGGAGAGCTATACACAAGGGGAAATCGAGAGTCCTCCCTCCACTTCTCCCAGTCTCCAGATCACCTCTACTCTCCTGTGATTTTCAGTTAATTAAAAAATGTTTTTTTATTGAATTATAGCTGATTTACAATGTTGTGCTAATTTCTGCTGCACAGCAGAATGATTCAGTTGTACACACACACACACACACACACACACACACACAGTCTTTTTCATGTTCTTTTCCACTATGGTTTATCATAGGATATTCTTTTTATGAAACAATTTGCCTTTATTTTATTTTATCTTTTTTGCCTATGCTGTGAGGCATGTGAGATCTTCATTCCATGACCAGGAATCCAGCCTGTGCCCCCTGCATTGGAAGTGCAGAATCTTAACAACTGGACCACCAACGAAGTCTCTATCACAGGACATTGAACATAGTTCCCTGTGCTATACAGTAGGATCTTGTTGTTTATCCATTCTATATATAATAGTTTGCAGCTGTTAATCCCAAATTCCATCCCTCCTCAACTTACCTTCCCTCTTGGCAACCACAAGTCTGTTGTTCTCTATGTCTGTGACTCTATTTCTGTTTCATAGATAAGTTTATTTGTGTCATATTTTAGATTCCACATATAAATGATATCATATGGTATTTGTCTTTCTTTTTCTGACTTATTTCATGATAATTTCTAGGTCCATTTGTGTTGCTGTAAATGGCATTATTTCATTCTTTTTTATGAGCTACCCTGGTGTCTCAGTGGGAAACCATCTGCCCTCCTATGTGGGAGACAGGGGTTTGATCCTGGGGTTGGGAAGATCCCCTGGAGAAGGAAATGGCAACCCACTCCAATATTTTTGCCTGGGAAATCCTACTCATAGAAGGAGCCTGGTGAGCTATAGTTCATGGGGTCCCAAAAGTATTGGACACAACTTAGCAACTAAACAACAGCAACAAGTATTCCATTGTATATAATATGTACCACATATTCTTTATCTTTTCATCTGTCAAGGACACTTAGGTTGTCTCCGTGTCTTGGTTATTGTAAATAGTGTGGCTATGACCATAATGGTACATGTATCTTTTTGGATTACAGTTTTGTCCAGATATATATCCAGGTGTGAGACTGCTGGAGCATATGGTAGTTCTTCTTTTAGTTTTTTGCTTTGTTTTTGTTTTTGAGTAACCTCCATACTCTTTTCCATGGTGGCTGCATCCCATTTACTTTCTACTGCCTTGAATTCAGGGGACTGGAAGAAAGCACAACAGATCCCCTCTAGTGCCAGCAAATACAGATGATACTAAGTAATTTAAAGGGGATGAGTGCATGGATCTGGCATCAAACACCCTGAGTTTGACTCCCACATTCACCACTTATTAGGGGTATAAAATGCATAAGTTTTAAACCTCCTTCTTGTCTCATCTTTTTCATCTCTAAAATAGAAATGGTAACAGAACTACCTTACAGGGTTACTGTGTAGGGTAGGCAAGATGAATAAATGAGACGCAGTGGTTAGCCCAGGCTCTGACTCATGCTTACCAGTTAATACCTAGTTGCCATTGTTTTCAATAGCTCGAGGTGAAGGCCACGTATCAGGCCAACTGTGCAGAAAATCTTTTGCCTACTTTAGTATGGGTGAACACTTTTCTTAAGGTGCAGGAGAAATAGTTTGTCATAACTGCAGCAATGTGTTAATCACGTGGCCTTTATCAGGATATGGCTATCTCTTTTAAGTGTTTACTGTGTGCCAGGTTATCCTTCATGAATTGCTGTCAAGGTCACATGTCAATTAGCTTGAAATTACTGATTAACCATTTTAGTAAGTATCTGTCTCTTCATCTTCCAAGCGGAAGCCTGAGCTGCCCAAAGAAGGAGTGAGGAACCTTGACATTTTGCTGGAGGTAAACTCCAAAGAGGAGGGTTATTAACATTTGCCAAGTCCAAACTAGGGTGTGGGAGATGGTAGGGTGTTACTCAGTCCCTTGCACTGTTCTGCCTCCCAGCCAGCCTAGTGAAGCCTTTAGCCAGGGAGCATCTCCCCGCTCTTAAAGTTGGCTTCTGCTTCTCTCCCGGTGATATCCCAAGGTCACCTGCAGGTGAGATAGGAGTGGTGGTGGAGTGGTGGCAGTCAAGAATTGCCTGGTCTCCAGGGCTTTGACCTCAGCAAGGCACGCTAACTTCATGTACTCCTGACACCACATTTAGAGATAAGATCTAGTCAGAGGGGAGATAAAAAGATAACTGTTGGAGGCGTGGAAAGAGTCCAGGGGAGTAGAGCTGGGGGAAATTCAGGTGATAGGATGTACCACCAGGCTAACAGTGTGCTTTGGTTTCAGTGAGGTGGTACTAGTGGTAAAGAACCTGCCTGCCAGTGCAGGAGACGTAAGAGACAAGGTTTGATCCCTGGGTTGGGATGATCCCTGGAGGAGGGGCATGATAACCCACTTCAGTATTCTTGCCTGGAGAATCTCATGGACAGAGGAGCCTGGGGGGGCTATAGTCCATAGTGTTGCAAAAAATCAGACACACTGAAGCAACTTAGCATGCATACATGAGGTGAAATTGGAATTGAACTGCTGCTTCAGTTTTATGCATCAAAGTGTCTTTTGCAGGGAATTCTGTGGTGGTCCAGTGATTATAGCTCTGCAGGTTCATTGCAGGGTGCACAGGTTCAATCCCTGGTCAGGGAACTAAGATCTCACAAACCACATGGTATGGCCACATAGTAAATAAATAAATATTTTTAAAAATATGCCTCTTGCACATTTCCTTTGTTCCTGTGCCCTGTATTCCTTTCATATTCTCACCAAATGAATGTGTCATCATGGAAAGTTTATTTGCAGGGAAGAGATCAATGTTGCCTTTAAAAAAATGGGGGCAGGAGATACTTCTGTGTCTCACCACAGTTACCATAATCTAAAGACCCTGGGAGGAAGTTGGTGATGGTAGCTTGTGGGGGAGGATAGGGGTGAGCAGGGGCAGATCTCTGGAGAGCCTGCCTGCTCCACCTCACCTGACACCGCTCTGCTTTCTCCAGCCACACTCTCCCTCCCTCTACCCCCTCTCCTCATCCCTGCCTCTCATTCTTATTCACTCAATTGCATGTGTTAGTTTCTCAGCCATCTCAGACTCTTTGCAACCCTATGGACTGTAGCCCACCAGGCTCTTCTGTCCATGGAATTTTCCAGGCAAGAATGCTAGAGTGGGTAGGCATTCCCTTCTCCAGCGGACCTCCCTGACCCAGGGATTGAACCTGGGTTTCTCACATTGCAGGCAACTTCTTTACCATCTGAGCCACCAGGGAAACCTCTGTATGTGCAAAGGAAGACCTCAATTAATTTTTGTTGCGTGAATAAAAGAACTTGGATTTTGAGGCTCTGTATACAAAGATTACATTTGTGTGTGTGTGTGCGTGCCACCCAGAAAGCCAGGATAGAGTGAGGTTTATAGCTAAAATAAATAAATAAAAATTTCCCTCTGTAAACAAAAATATTACAGTTTAAGGGAAGAGACATTGTGTTCTTTTTTTTTTTTTTTCCCCTCAACTTTTCTGTCAGGGAAAGTCTTGGAAGTTTTGGCTCTAACTAACTATTCTGTAGAAGATTAATAAAGGGCAAAGACACATATCACAGACCCACATCTGGTACATTCTTTATGAAGCACAGACTGAACTGGCCAGGAATGCAAGAAGCTGAGCTCTGAACCCAGCACCACACAAAGGTTCTAGATTTTAACAAACACACAGGGAAACAATGTACACTCATTTTAAACACCTCTACACCACCACCATCACACTTATCCCAGCATTAATCAACAACCAATCTAGATTCAAACACAGGAGGAAAACACTCAGAAGGAAAGGGGAATGTTGACATGACACAAAAGACAGGAATGAAGAAGCTGCTAAGTCAATGTTAACCACTGATCTCCAGATATATGTGGACAGCCGTAATACTCACCAGGGTTGGAGACAGAACATCTATCAATTTAGAGACAATACTGAGGGGGTTTTAAGGGCAGGGCAGGGCAGGGCAGGGCTCCTCTCTCTACGTGGCCTGTGATTTGCTTTGCAGCAAAAGAATACTGAACTGGAAACTATTGCAAAGTTTTCCATTAGAAAGCATGTGTGTACCTAAGGTAAAGTAACCAGGAGAAGCCTCTTGTTTATGGAGTACTGGATACATAGGAATAATTCCCCAAGGCCTGTAGCTATTGCTTCCTGAATCATTTTGAAGTCTATTATTTTGGGCATACCAAAGGAACATTGGTCCTTGAGTGATTAACTACAAACCACCCCCACCCTGACTCTAGCCGTAATTCTTCCCTTCTTAATTTAATCTAAAATTGGTCATCCAGATTAAGCCCCAAAACTTTCTAAACCTTCATTTAAATTAAAAAAATAAAAATCCAGGCACATTAGCCCACTAACACTCATTGGCTCTGGCTAGTTTATCATATTCCCACCATGGCGTAGGGCCCAGAAGGTAAGGTAGGCAGGGAGGCGTGGGGAAGTAGGGAAGACAAGGTGGGGAGGGGAAAGATTCTCAGTTCACCCACATTTCAGCCTGATAAGAGAGGCAAGCACGTCTCCTTTTTATAGTGGAGGCAACTGAGGCTCAGAGAGTCACGTGAATTAGCTGACACCATGGCTTTGGTGAGTCCTAGAGCCCAGGACACTGGCCTTTCCATCATGTTGCTTCTCCTTGAGACTTGCTTGGTTTGTCCTGAGAATTTCAGAGAAATGCCCTCATCAGTGAGGATAGCTCGGGAACCCCATAAAGCCTAAGAAACGTTAGTTTTCCCTTGGACTTTGCATTTCCTGAGCTATGAACTCCCATCTGGCAACTGAGAACATAAATATATATAATCTAGGGGGAAATGGTTGATAGAATAAGTCATAATAATCTATTTAGTATCCATTCAACACATATTTATTGATCACCTACATGTGCCTGGCACTGTTTTAGGCTGGGGAGATCCAATAATCAGTAAAAATGAGGAAACACGTGCATAAACAAAACATAAAGTGTTTTCCGTATAGCAGATGGGGAATAAGTACCTTGGAGGAAAGGGGAATGCAGAAGCTGGATGGGAAAGATGATGGGTGTGATATTAAGTAGTTAGGATGAACGTATTGATATGATAAATTTTGATCCAAGTCTCCAAGAAGATGGAGGAGTAAACCATGAGGATATATGGGAAGAGGGTTCTGGGCAGAGTGAATGTCAGATGCCAAGACCCCACTCTAAAGCAATAATGACATGTGTTTAAGAGAACCCCAGGTAAAAAAGTTGTTTGGTGGTTTCTGCAGGCATAGATTTTGATTCAGGGGGGGAAATATGTAAATACATGAGCCTACAACTTAAACATTTGGCTCATAATTACGAGAAGAAATCAACCTCTGAATCTTGGACTGTGGTTTAAGTAGAAAATGATCCTTTGAAATCACTTTTTCATTAGGAAGAGCTTTAACTTATCAATTAATAATTTACTGAGTTTGAGAAGGTTTTTGGATCACATATTGATCAAACCTGATCCTTTCCTATTGTATTTGAGTTCTCGCTGTGGTGTTGCACAGAGCAAAGATATATTGTGAGCACATGCTCATCATCATAATGGCCCAGTGCACAATAGACATGATTTGGTTCTGCCCAGAATCCAGGGAATTCACCCCAGAAGATTTTCAATGAAGAGAAGAAATGTACTGGGGAGGAAGGGATGAACTGTTTTATATAGCTTGGATTTCAGTGTAATTCAATATGGTACAGACACCTTATGCCTCTAGACTAGGAGATAATAGCAGCTGTTGGCTTTATAGGTAATCATAATACTGTCTTGACTTCTGCTGCTGATTGGTCTGCTGCTGCTGATTGCTTTTGCTCACTCTGAACAGGGTCTCTAGTCTCCTGGGTTCAACAAAAGTTTATTGAGTACATGTTGTCTTAGTCTGTTCTGAGTACAATAACAAACTACTATCGGTATGCAGGTCAGGAAGCAACAGTTAGAACTGGACATGGAACAACAGACTGGTTCCAAATAGAAAAAGCAGTACGTCAAGGCTGTATATTGTCACCCTGCTTATTTAACTTAAATACAGAGTACATCATGAGAAACGCTGGACTGGAAGAAACATAAGCTGGAATCAAGATTGCCAGGAGAAATATCAATAACCTCAAATATGCAGATGACACCACCCTTATGGCAGAAAGTGAAGAGGAGCTAAAAATCCTCTAGATGAAAGTGAAAGAGAAGAGTGAAAAAGTTGGCCTAAAACTCAACATTCAGAAAACGAAGATCATGGCATCTGGTCCCATCACTTAATGGGAAATAGATGGGGAACAGTGGAAACAGTGTCAGACTTTATTTTTGGGGGGCTCCAAAATCACTGCAGATGGTGACTGCAGCCATGAAATTAAAAGACGCTTACTCC
>SJYC01124864.1:0-36276 GCA_006408675.1 Madoqua kirkii | reverse complement strand
CGAGAGATGGTGATGGACAGGGAGGCCTGGCGTGCTGCGATTCATGGGGTCGCAAAGAGTCGGACACGACTTACTGACTGAATTGACTGAACTGACTGATAGAGAACATGCTTTAAGTCACTGGTTCAGTCACTCATTCATTCAACAAATATTTACAGAGCACCAACTCAGGGTCAGATTCTAAGCATTAGGGAACAAAGTGGATGGAGTTTTCTTGGAAGCTTATATTCTAGTGAGGGGAGACAGATAATAAGTAAGTAAATGAATGACAGGGAAAACAAGAATAACTGGATAGAATGATGCAGACTGC
This sequence comes from Madoqua kirkii, assembly GCA_006408675.1. Lineage (NCBI taxonomy): Eukaryota > Metazoa > Chordata > Mammalia > Artiodactyla > Bovidae > Madoqua > Madoqua kirkii. The sequence continues at coordinate 35,966 of SJYC01124864.1, read as the reverse complement.
AGAAGGAGAAATTTGGCTCAAGGAGTTACTTCATTACACCCTGTTTGTTCCTTGAGTGTTCTTATTTAATATGAACTAAATTTCACCATAAAGTTCAGTTCAGTTCAGGGGTTCAGCTATGTCCAGCTTTTTGCGACCCCATGGACTGCAGCACTCCAGGCTTCCCTGTCCATCACCAAGTTCCGAAGCTTACTCAAACTCATGTCCATTGAGTTGGTGATGTCAGAAGGAGAAATTTGGCTCAAGGAGTTACTTCATTACACCCTGTTTGTTCCTTGAGTGTTCTTATTTAATATGAACTAAATTTCACCATAAAGTTCAGTTCAGTTCAGGGGTTCAGCTATGTCCAGCTTTTTGCGACCCCATGGACTGCAGCACTCCAGGCTTCCCTGTCCATCACCAAGTTCCGAAGCTTACTCAAACTCATGTCCATTGAGTTGGTGATGCCATCCAAGGATCTCATCCTTTGTCATCCCCTTCTTGTCCTGCCTTCAGTCTTTCCCAACATCAGGGTCTTTTCAAACGAGTCAGTTCTTCACATCAGGTGGCCAAAGTATTGGAGTTTCAACTTCAGTATAAGTCCTTTCAATGAATATTCAGGACTGATTTCCTTTAGGATTGACTGATTTGACCTCCTTTACAGGCCAAGGGACTCTCGAGAGTCTTCTCCAACACCACAGTTTAAATGCATCAATTCTTCAGCATTCAGATTTCTTTATACTCCAACTCTCACATCCAAACATGACTCCTGGAAAAACCATAGCTTTGACTAGACAGACTTTTGTGCAAAGTAATATCTCTGCTTTTTCATATGCTGTCTAGGTTGGTCATAGCTTTTCTTCCAAGGAGCAAGCATCTTTTAATTTCATGGCTGCAGTCACCATCTGCAGTGATTTTGGAGTCCAAAAGAATAAAATCTCTCCCTGTTTCCATTGTTTCCCCATCTATTTGCCATGAAGTGATGGGACCAGATGCCATGATCTTAGTTTTTTTGAATGTTGAGTTTTAAGCTAACTTTTTCACTCTCCTCTTTCACTTTCATCAAGAGGCTTTTGAGTTCCTCTTCACTTTCTTCCATAAGGGTGGTGTCATCTGCATATCTGAGGTTATTGATATTTCTCCCGGCACTCTTGATTTCAGCTTGTGCTCCGTCCAGTCTAGCATTTCACGTGATATACTCTGCATATAAGTTAAATAAGCAGGGTGACAATATGCAGCTTTGACGTACTCTTTTTTCTATTTGGAACCAGTCTGTGTTCCATGTCCAGTTCTAACTGTGGTTTCTTGACCTGCATACAGATTTCTCAGGAGGCAGGTCAGGTGGTCTAGTATGCCCACCTCTTGAAGAATTTTTCAGACTTTGTTGTGATCTACACAGTCAAAGGCTTTGGCATAGTCAAAAAGTAGATGTTTTTCTGGAATTCTTTTGCTTCTTGATGATCCAGCAGATATTGGCAATTTGATCTCTGGTTCCTCTGCCTTTTCTAAATCCAGCTTGAACATCTGAAAGTTCACAGTTTACATACTATTGAATCCTGGCTTGGAGAATTTTGAGTATTATTTTCCTAGCATGTGAGATGAGTACAATTGTGTGGTAGTTTTAACATTCTTTGGCATTTCCTATCTTTGGGATTTGGAATGAAAACTGACCTTTTCCAGTCCTTGGCCACTACTGAGTTTTCCAAATTTGCTGGCATATTGAGTGCATCACTTTAACAGCATCATCTTTTAGGATTTGAAATAGCTCAACTGGAGTTCCATCACCTCTACTAGCTTTGTTCATAGTGATGCCTCCTAAGGCCTGCTTGGCTTCACATTCCAGGATGTCTGGCTCTAGTGAGTGACCCTTCCCCCTGTAACCTATTTTGTAAATAAATTAATTTGTATCATTTTTTAAAGATTTTGTTTGGCATTGCCTTTCTTTGGGATTTGGAATGAAAACTGACCTTTTCCAGTCCTTGGCCACTACTGAGTTTTCCAAATTTGCTGGCATATTGAGTGCATCACTTTAACAGCATCATCTTTTAGGATTTGAAATAGCTCAACTGGAGTTCCATCACCTCTACTAGCTTTGTTCATAGTGATGCCTCCTAAGGCCTGCTTGGCTTCACATTCCAGGATGTCTGGCTCTAGTGAGTGACCCTTCCCCCTGTAACCTATTTTGTAAATAAATTAATTTGTATCATTTTTTAAAGATTTTGTCTATAAATGTATAACATGATATTTGTCTTTCTCTATCTTATTTTACTTAGTGTGATCATCTCCAGGTCTGTCCATGTTGCTGCAAATGGCATTATTTCATCCTTTTTAATGGCTGAGTAATATTTCATTGTGTACATGTACCATATCATCTTTATCAGTTCTTCTGCTGATAAACATTTAGATTGTTTCCATGTCTTGCTGCTGCTACTGCTGCTGCTGCTAAGTCACTTCAGTCGTGTTCGACTCTGTGTGACCCCATAGATGGCAGCCCACCAGACTCCCTCATCCCTGGGATTCTCCAGGCAAGAGTACCGGAGTGGGGTGCCATTTCTTTTTCCAATGCATGAAAGTGAAAAGTGAAAGTGAAGTCACTCAGTCGTGTCCAACCCTCAGCGACCCTATGGACTGCAGCCTTCCAGGCTCCTCCATCCATGGGATTCTACAGGCAAGAGTACTGGAGTGGGGTGCCAGTGCCTTCTCCGTTCCATATCTTGGCTATTGTAAACAGTGCTGCAGTGAACATTGGGTGTGTGTTTTCTTTTGAACCATATTTTTCTCCAGATATATGCCCAGGCGTGTGATTGCTGGACCATATGGTAGATCTATTTGTAGGTTAAGGAAACTCCATACTGTTCTCCATAGTGGCTGTAGCAATTTTCATTCCCACCAACAGTATAGAAGGGTTCTCACACCCTTCAGCACTTATTGTTTGTGGATTTTTTTGATGATAGCGTTTTTGACTGGTGTGAGGTGATACCTTATTGTAGCTTTTATTTGCATTTCTTTAATAATTAGTGATGTTGAGTATCTTTTCATGTGTCTCTTGGCCATCTGTATGTCTCTGGAAAAATGTTTGTTTAGGTTTTCTGTCCATTTTTTTGATTGGTTTTTCAGATGTTGGTGACTCAGACAGTAAAGCATCTGCCTACAATGCAGGAGATCCAGGTTCAATCCCTGGGTTGGAAATATCCCCTAGAGAAGGAAATGGCAACCCACTCCAGTACTCTTGCTTGGAAAATCCCAAGAGTGTAGATATATGCCCAGGCGTGTGATTGCTGGACCATATGGTAGATCTATTTGTAGGTTAAGGAAACTCCATACTGTTCTCCATAGTGGCTGTAGCAATTTTCATTCCCACCAACAGTATAGAAGGGTTCTCACACCCTTCAGCACTTATTGTTTGTGGATTTTTTTGATGATAGCGTTTTTGACTGGTGTGAGGTGATACCTTATTGTAGCTTTTATTTGCATTTCTTTAATAATTAGTGATGTTGAGTATCTTTTCATGTGTCTCTTGGCCATCTGTATGTCTCTGGAAAAATGTTTGTTTAGGTTTTCTGTCCATTTTTTTGATTGGTTTTTCAGATGTTGGTGACTCAGACAGTAAAGCATCTGCCTACAATGCAGGAGATCCAGGTTCAATCCCTGGGTTGGAAATATCCCCTAGAGAAGGAAATGGCAACCCACTCCAGTACTCTTGCTTGGAAAATCCCAAGAGTGGAGAAGCCTGGTAGGCTATAGTCCATGGGGTCACAAAGAGTTGGACATGACTGAGTGACTTCACTTCACTTCAGATGTTGAGCCACATGAGCTGTTTGCAAATTTTAAAGAGAAATCCCTTGTAGTTTGCATTATTTGCAAATATTTTCTCCTGTTCTGTGAGCTGTCTTTTCATTTTGCTTGTGGTTTGCTTTGCTGTGCAAAAGCTTTTGAGTTTAGTTAAGTCCCATTCATTTGTTTTCTTTCTTTCTTTCTTTCTTTTTAACTTTATTTTACTTTACAGTTGGTTTTGCCATACATCAACATGAATCTGCCATGGGTGTACATGAGTTCCCAGTTCTGAACCCCCCCATCACCTCCCTCCCCATACCATCTCTCTGGGTCATCCCAGTGCACTAGCCCCAAGCATCCTGTATCCTGCATCAAACCTAGACTGGCGATTCATTTCTTACATGTTATACATGTTTCAAGGCCATTCTCCCGAATCATCCCACCCTCTCCCTCTCCTACAAAGTCCAAAATCTGTTCTATACATCTGTGTCTCTTTTTCTGTCCCGCATACAGGGTTATCCTTACCATCTTTCTAAATTCCACATATATGTGTTAGCATGCTGTGTTGGTGGTTTTCTTTCTGGCTTACTTCACTCTGTATAATCAGCTCCAGTTTCATCCACCTCATCATTTTTTTTCATATGCATTACTCTGAGTGATGGATTGAAAAGGATACTGCTGTGATTTATGTCAGAGAGTGTTCTGCCTGTGTTTTCCTTCAAGAGTTTCATAGTATCTGGTGTTATATTAAGGTCTTTAATCTATTTTGAGTTTAATTTTGTGTATAGTATTAAATAATATTCCAGTTTCTTTCTTCTTCTTTTTTTTTTTTACATGCAGCTGTCTAGTTTTCTAAGAACCACTTATTGAAAAACATTCTTTTCTCCATTGTGTAGTCTTGCCTCCTTTGTAACTGATTAATTGACCATAGATGTGTGGGTTTATTTCTGGGATTTCTATCCCGTTCCATTGATCTATATTTCTGCTTTTGTGCCAGTACCATATTGTTTTAATGACTGTAGCTTTGTAGGATAGTCTGAAGTCAGGGAGCCTATTTCTGAGAAGGAGAACTTGAGTGACATCTAAATGTCAATCAAGATGGAACCAATTATGTGAAGTGCTGTTTAAGAGTATTTTGGGATGACAGAAGAGCAAGTATTAAAACTCTGAACTAAAAGAAGCCAGGTGGTATTGAGCGGCAGAAAAAGGGCCACTGGGTTTGGAATCTTCTCCTAAGACTCCAGTTTTGTCTTAGTACTATAGTGTAGTGAAGTCGCTCAGTTGTGTCCAACTCTTTGTGACCCCATGGACTGTAGCCCACCAGGCTCCTCCATCCATGGGATTTTCCAGGCAAGAGTACTGGAGTAGGTTGCCATTTCCTTCTCCAGGGATCTTACTGACCCAGGGATCAAACCCAAGTCTCCTGCATTGTAGGCAGACGCTTTTACCAGCTGAGCCACCAGGGAAGTTTTCCCAGAACCACTTACTGAAGAAGATTCTTTTCTCCATTGTGTAGTTTTGCCTCCTTTGTAATTGCTTAATTGACCATAGATGTGTGGGTTTATTTCTGGGCTTTCTATCCTGTTTTTGTCTTAAATTGTAAGATACACATAACATGAAGCTTCTGTGGTGGCTTAGATGGTAAAGATATGCCTGTAATGCATGAGACTTGGCTTCAATCCCTGGAACAGGAAGAACTCCTGGAAAAGGGAATGGCTACAGACTCCAGTATTCTTGTTTGGAGAATTCCATGGAAAGAGGAGCCTGGTGGGCTATAGTCTATGGGGCTGCAAAGAGATGGACACAGCTGAGCGACTAACACTTACACTTTCTTTCACACGTAATATGATTTATCATTTTCATCATTTTTAAGTGTGTAATTCAGTAGCATTAAATATATCCATATTGTTGTGTGGCCTTCACAATCCATTCCCAGAACTCTTTGTCATCCCAAACAGAAACTACCCATTAAAAAATAACTCCTATTATGCTGTCTCCCCAACCCCAAGCAACTATCATTCTACTTTCTATCTCTCTGAATTTGCCTCATAGTGCCTCATAAAGTGAAATCTTAAAATACCTATCTTTTTGTGACTGGTGTATTTAACTTAGAATAATGTTTCAAGGTTCATCATGTGTCAGAATTTCCTTTTTACATCTGGATAATATCCAGTGTACATATAGATCATTTTGTTTGTCTACTCATCTGTGAATGGACACTGGCTTGTTTCCACCTTTTGGCTATCATGAATAATGCTACTATTAACATTTATGTTGAGGCTCAGTTTGTAGTTGTTGACATTAGTGGTCTAATTTAACTCTTGCATTGGATGTATATGTGATTGAAACACATACACACATAAATCCATGAATCATGTTTCCACAAACAAACAAACAAACAAAACATGATGGGAAATGGCAAATTGACTTAACTGATGGTGTATTTTTAATCTCCAAGATTTATAGTTTATATAGTTATTTTGCTTATTTTTATTCATTAATTGGTTTACTGCCATTCCTAGACATTGTCTTCTATATTTCTAGATATTGATTGGGTATACTATAAAGAATACCTATTGAGGTTTAAGGACTGTATGTGGAAATCATCGTAATTATTTTCTTAAAGGGTTCAATATAAAGTATATAATAAAAAATAAACATTGTTTAAAAAAATTGCATAATGACAAAAAGCACCCAGAGATGGTTTGTGTTGTCTGAATTGCCCCAAATCTCAGCAATTCCTCTCCTCAGAATGTTCCAGAGGAGAGATTGCTTCTTACTCTGATGGAACAAAGAAACAGCTCTGTTCATTAGCTGTGCCTGTGTCTATAAAACTGCCTCAGTGAATATGACACGAGCCATGTTCCGTCGAGGTCACTGTAATGTGTTTTGACAGTGGGACTGAAATTTTCTTAAGCCCCTCTCTACCCTGGACGATAAGTAACAGTGATCGTGATGGCCTCTTTCACCCTCTCCTTATATTTTTTCAAGGTGCTTCTCAACAGATACATATAAGTGCACATCTGACATTTATCTAGTGAATGTGGTTTAATAAGAAACCAAGTGATTCACTCCCTAGTCCTCCAGAATACATTTGAAATCTTAGCTACATTTAGTTAACCGGATTATTCAATCAGACCTGAAGACATTCATTCAGGGAAGACTCGCCTCACTATTTTAAAATCCTGGTTTACGTTTTCAAAATTCTTTTAAAATTCATTAACACTAAATCACATGAAAAGATGTAGCCATATAACCATTCGCAGGATTTTCCCTGTAAGTTTCTGTGAGATTTCACAAACAAATCACACAGTTTTCTAGATTCAAATTGGCAATAGTCCTGCTATCCTTTTGCTGCCAAGGACAGTGTAAAAATCATTGTCACTTACTGCAATCCTATCATCCACACTTCAGATGAATTCCAGGCATTAACTAGTGTGGCCATTCTCACTGGTAAACAACTTGCTAGTTAAGGGTCAGGCCTTGATGAAAAGGTGTCGTTGGACTGGGTTCTTAGCCCTGTGCCCATTAGCAACATACCCCAGAACTTCTGTTTCTCAAGAGCTAGGGGCTTTTGATGATTTGCAGAGATTGCAGCCGTAGTTTGTTCTATAGTCAGGTGTGATGGGAGATGTAGGGAAGAGATGGTAAACTGGAAAAGCAAGCTGAACCAAGTCTGAATTTCTATTTCTTCCTCCTCCCTACCACCCCAGCAGTAAGGACAGAAATGAGTTTTCCCCTTTGTGACTCCTAGCACGTCACCCAGAGTATCACCTCCCCTAGGCATTATTCATTCTCCTGGCTTCTCCTGGTTGGAGAGCCAGTGAGCTGCAACACTCCAGATGCCTTCTTTCCTTCTCCTGATTTCCACACTAGCCAACAAATTCCATCAGACCATTAGCCCTGAATTGGCCAGATTATCAGCATACCTCCAATTGACTCCATGTTATCTGAAGAAAACATGTCCTGTGGGTTAGGAAACTAAAGCAATGTCTGATTTTTGTGATTTGCCTCCATGATCTAGCACATTGCTTATACCATTGGGAAAATTTGCTATAGTTGCGAGTTTGTATTGGATCTAAACACAATTCTTGCAATCCTGGCCAGTTTTTAACCTGCTCATGTCTACACTGTGCTTGAATGTAAGAATTTACAACCCAGAAATATCCTCTGTGATAATTGTAATTTGGGATAAGTGGATCTAATTTATGACACAGAAAGGCAGAATGGAGAGCTGTGATTGACCAGATGACGCAAAAGTGAGCTAACATGATAAAGACGATGTTTTCTGATCAGCTTTATGAATACACAGCTCAAACTTCAAAAATCTGATCTTCCCTGCCAGTCCCCATCCCATCTCTACTACCCTGTCCCTTACTCCCAAACTTAAAACCTTACCACACTTCATAAATTAAAGACAAAAGTCCTTAGAGGACACAAAACACAACAGGCTTCCCCTTGATCTAGACTCTGACTACCTTTCTGCTTCTGTCTTTAGATACTTCCCTCTCCCCAGTCCATGCTCTGGTCAAACTGGAGTATCACAGGCCTGCAAATTCACTTACTGTCTCTCACCCCAGGTTGCATATGCTGGCCCCTCTGCCACAGTGACCTTTCCTTCCTGCTTTACCTGGAACAGAAAACATTTGACGCATTTTGACTCACAGCCTCTAAACCTTTTTCCCATGTAAGGACAAACCTCACATTATGAGTCTTGTCAGAAAACAAGAAGTGTCTTCCTTGACAGAAGTGGAGAAGACCCAGTGCTCAATTTGCCAGCTACCCTGGTACCTAAGGATTCCTGCTTTACCTGGACAGAAAACATTTGACGCATTTTGACTCACAGCCTCTAAACCTTTTTCCCATGTAAGGACAAACCTCACATTATGAGTCTTGTCAGAAAACAAGAAGTGTCTTCCTTGACAGAAGTGGAGAAGACCCAGTGCTCAATTTGCCAGCTACCCTGGTACCTAAGGAGTGGACAGGTAGCCAGCCTTGGTCTATCAGATGAACTGATCTGAACATGGACTCTGGAAGTAAAGCCACCAAGAAGCAAAACAGGGAAGACACCCTACTTGGCCATGGCAGAGGTGGCATGCAGTTTCCTGGGACTGTCTGTGAAGCCACACCACCACCAACATCCACATCACTTGGTACCCCTTTGCCAAATTGTTCCATAGCTTTCTCTGAAACTGTGTGGCTAATAGATGTCATTTCCAAAGATTCTGGCCAGAGCTATTTTCTGTTACTCACAATGAAGGCACTGACTGTTATACATGACTAGCTTCTATCTATCCTTCCAGACCCCTCTCAGTTACAACTTTCTCCAGGAGCAGTACCCATCCCTGTTCCATCCTGTGCCAGTCTCCTGGGCGTGTTGGCCACCCCACCCAGCACTAGCGGTGCTGTGTCACAGCCTGCACTCACTCATCTGTCCCCTCTCCTAGACTAAGTTCCCTGAGGACAGAGGCTAGGTTTAACTTCTCTCTGTTCCCAGAACCCAGTATAATGTCTAACATGCCAAAGAGTAGTAGTAGCAGTAGTACTAATACCAGTAGGGATAGTAATAATAACGCTTATAACTCACAGTTAGTTATGACTGCCTACTGTATGCCAAATGGCTAGATTACCTTCTCAGGTACAAAAGAGATCTTTATTTAATGAACAGATGAATGTATACCAAGAGTTGCTCTCAATATATTTTTGAATAATGTGTCTCAGGCAATCCAGCAGAAACCTTAGTAGCATCTTACTTCATCAATAATACCCTTTCTTGAGATGTAGACATAGAGACTTGTGGACCCATCAGAAGAAAGAGAGGTTGGGATGAATTGAGATAGTAGCATTAAACATATACATTACCATATGTAAAATAGATAGATAGTGGGAAGTTGCTGTGTAACACAGAGAGCTCAACCCAGTGCTCCATGACAACCTAGAGGGGTGGGATGGGGTAGGGGGTGGAAGGCAGGTTCAACAGGGAGGGGACATATGTATACTTATTGCCGATTCACGTTGTCGGAGGGCAGAAACCAACACAACATTGTAAAGCAATTATCCTCCAATAAAAGAAGTGACATCATACACATTGCTATATTTAAAACAGATAACCAACAGGGACATACTGCATAGCACATGGAACTTGCTCAGTGTTATGTGGCAGCCTGGATAGGAGGGGAGTTTAGGGAAGGATGTATATATTACATGTATGTAAATGGCTGAGTTTCTTCCCTATTCACCTGAAACTATCATGACATGTTTGTTAATCAGCTATACCCCAATACAAAATACGAAGTTAAAAAATGCAAAAATTAATACAATAAATTCTTTTTAAAGTGACATATAATAAAAAGTAACAATGCTTCTCTCTTTCCTTTCTTTCTCTGGAGTTATCTTTCGTAGTTCACTCTTGTCCTCAGCTAGATGTTACTTTATACAAAGAAGGATGATTAGCAATGGTATGATGTTAGTTACAAGTGCGTTTGCCGTTCAAAAAAAGCTTCTTGAGGTGTGAATAGGCTTCAGAGGATGAAGTCTTCCCTGTGGACATGGTTGGCCATGTTTGTTTTTAATGGCGTGGACACAGGAGCCGGGGATAAGAGCATGCTTGTGTAACTGGATGAAAAGGGCAGGAGAAGCTGCCACCCGGCTCCCCTGCCTGTATCTTCTCTGAAAAGCCCTCTCCTGGGGTTCCCTAAGCCCCACAGATTTTGTCGCGTCTTGGTCAAGGCATTTTCCCTGGAACAGATTTACGCTGAAAAGGAGGAGAGGGCTGTAGAGACAATCCTATTTACTTTTCTACTCCCATCCTCCACCTTCCTGCCTCCTGACTGAGTAACACCATTGACACAGCGGGGTTTTTTTTTTTCTTTTTAAATAAGAAAAATTTTTATTGAGGTATAATTGTGTATAATATTATATATATTTCAGTTATATAACATAGTGATTCACAATTTTTAAAGGTTATTCTCTATTCAAAGTTATTATAAAATATTGGCTATATTCCCTGTGTCATACAATGTATCCTTGTAGCTTATTTATTGTATACATAGGAGTTTGCACCTCTTAATCCCCTCCCCATATCTTGCCCCACCCCCTTCCCTCCCCACTAGCAACATTTGTTCTTTGTGTCTGTGAATCTGTTTCTTTTTTGTTATATTCACTGGTTTGTTTTGGGGCTTACCAGGTGGCGTTAGTGATAAAGAACCTGCCTCCCAATGTAGGAGACATAAGAGACGTGGGTTCAGTTCCTGTGTCAGGAAGATCCCCTGGAGGAGGACATGGCAATGCACTCCAGTTTTCTTGCCTGGAAAATCCCATGGACACAGGAGTCTGGCAGGCTACAGCCCATAGGGTCACAAAGAGTTGGACACAATTAAAGCAACTTAGCATGCAGTTTGTTTGAGATTCCACATATAAATGATATCATACAGTATTTGCCTTTCTCTGGATTATTTCACTAAACATATTATCCTTCAAGTCCATCCATTTGTTGCAAATGGCAAATTTTCATTCTTTTTCGTGGCTAAGTAATATTTATTCATTCATTGTCTTTATCCACGTTGATGGACATTTAGGTTGCTCCCTTCCATATCTTGGCAATTGTGAATAATACTGCTATGAACATTGGGGTATGTCTATCTTTTCCACTTCGTGCTTTTCATCTTTTTCAGTTACATACCCAGGAGTGGAAATGCTGGGTCCTGTGGCATTGGCTGGACTTCCCAGGTGGCTCAGTGGTAAAGAATCCATCTGCCAAGCAGGAGACGTGGATTCTATCCCTGGGTTGGGAAGATCTCCTGGAGAAGGAAATGGCAACCCCCTCTAGTATTCTTGCTTGGGAAATGCCATGGACAGAGGAGCCTGGTGGGCTACAATCCATGGGGTCCCTAAGAGTCAAGCATGACTTAGTAAAACAACGACAACAATGGTGTGTTGACTAGTTCTGTTTTTATTTATTTATTTTTTAAGAAACCTCCGTACTATTTTGCACAGTGGCTGAACCAATTTACATTCCACCCAACAGTGCCCAAGGGTTCACTTTTCTCCACATTGTCACCAACATTTGTTATTTGTAGTCTTTTTGATGATAGCAATTCTGACAGGTATGAGCTGATATCTTATTGTGGCTATAATTTCTCTGATGATTAACACACTGTCTCTGAAAGGCTGCAGTCCCTGTTCTGAATCTCCTCCCTGGCAAACACTTGCAGTATATTGTACCCTAACTGAAAGTAGAGGGTGAGTCAGGTATAAACTCAGCTTAAAAACAAGACTTCCCTGGTGGCTCAGACAGTAAAACATCTCTGTACAGTGTGGGAGACCTGGGTTCGATCCCTGGGTCAGGAAGATTCCCTGGAGAAGGAAATGGCAACCCATTCCAGGACTCTTGCCTAGAAAATCCCATGGATGAAGGAGGCTGGTGCCCATGGGGTCTCAAAGAGTAGACCCCACTGAGTGACTTCACTTTCTTTCTTTTCACTTTAAAAACAAAACCAAATAAGTAAACAGGAAGCAGGGCAAGAATGACAACAGAGGGTCACCCAGTTCTTCGGGTCTGCACAGTGCCCCCCTGGGAATTTAGTAATATGCAGGTGGAGGAGGCTGGTTACTTGTTTCAAAACAAACAAATTTCTCAAATCTTTTGAACAGTGAAAGGAACAGAACACTCCATTAAGAGACATTTCTTCATTCCCTCTGAAGTTGAGATCTTTGTTTTTAAGAGAGGCAGATCTTGGCTGGAAAAGTGGCATCAGCTGTAGATCAAAATGATAAAGCCAAACAATGATCTCAGACCACAACACCGAGTGCCTTTTGAGGACCTGCATGTCCTGATGGAATGGAGGATGTAAAGAAATGAAAACTGAGAGCCGTAGGAGAACATGATTTTTTTTTTCTTTCAGTTTACTATAGGTAGAGGCTCATTATATTTCCAACTCAACTTTATAATGGTTCTCATCTCTAAGCCTAAAGGTTGAGAAGTGTGACTGTGATGGGACTTTGACCAGATACAGCCTCAGCAATGAATCTCTTCCTACTGTTTTTACTTTGGAATCCAACCCACATCATTCATATAGCTCTTCAAATCTGGGGTTCATGTGAATGTATTTAGATTATGGCCCTTGTGAGTTCTTTGCCTGTTGTTATGACAACAGAGTAGATAAAGGTGAGCTTCTGGCATAATTTCATCAGTGCCCACAGTGAATCAAAAGAATTTCCCCCATTTTAGTATATATTGACCTTAATCATCAAGACTAGTTTATCTGCACTGTACAGATTAGGTTTCCCAGGTGATGCTAGTGGTAAAGAATCTGCCTACCAATGCAGGAGATGCAAGAGATGAAGTTCAGTCCCCTGAAGGAAGAAAATGGCGTCAACTCCAGTATTCTTGCCTGAAGAATTCTATGGACAAGAGGAGCCTGGTGGGCTGCAGTTCATGGGGTTACAAACAGTCGGACATGACTGAGCACTGAGCACGCACACGGGCAGATTAGTCACTAGCCTATTTTATGTTACCTTGAATGTTTTAAACTTTTGTATATTTCTCCAAATTTGCATCTATGAGATTTTTAAGGTCAAAGCTTTTAAAAGATATATTAAAATGTGACGAGTTGGCAGATTTTTGTTCTTTTTTCCTACCATGCCACAAAAGTGGAAAATTTCAAGACTTCTCACCATCTGCACTGCTGCAGTCCTGGTTCAAGCCACTGCCAACTGTCTCTGAAACTCTGAGAAAGTTTCCAGACCCATCTCCCTTTCTCTACTGTTAACCCATACCCACCCAGCACAGTCCATCCACCACATAGCAACAAGAGCTATCTTTATAAAGTGTAAATCGTGACACATCACTCTGATTCAAATCTCTCCCAAGGTTTCCCTTTGCAACTAGAAGAAGACTGATATTCTCACATTAGGCTGCTAAATCTTCCTGACTGGCTTTCTGAATTAACCCACAATTTGCTCCTGGTCCTCAGCATACCAGTCCCTTTAACCTTCTTCCTGTTTCTTAAACACATCAAGTTTGGTTCCTTTCTGGATCTTTGCACTTACTGTTCTTCCTGTTATTTGCCCTTTTCCCAGATCTTTGCATGGATGCCCATATCTCTTTAAGTGGATCCCAATTCCCATCCCTTAGAGAGACCTTAAAAACTCACCCTAGATAAATCAGCACCCCTATGCTCACTTCTGCCACTCTATTCTTATCCTATTTTAGCACCTGCAAATCTTCGAAATTAAATTCTTTTAAAAGTCCTGTTTATGTGTTTATTAAGACTTCCCTGGTGGCTCAGATGGTAAAGCTTCTGTCTACAATGTGGGAGACCTGGATTCGATCCCTGGGTCTGGAAGATTCCCTGGAGAAGGAAATGGCAACCCACTGCAGTACTCTTGCCTAGAAATCCCATGGACGAAGAAGTTTGGTGCCCATGGGGTTGCAAATAGTCGGACCCAACTGAGCGACTTCATTTTATTGCCTGTCTGCCTCCCTACCCACATTAGGATATCAGCTCATTAAAGACAGAAACTTAAGATTCTTTTGGTCACTGCTGTACTCCCAGGACCTGGAATAGTGCCTAGGCTAACAACTCCTTATTAATTGTCTGACAACTTAACAAGTTTAACATTCAGTAAAACTTACCTGATAAGTGAACTAATGATCGTGAAACAGCATGGTTAACTCTCAGATGCATTTTGCAGACTCAAAAGGCCACATGTTGTAAAATTCCACATCCATGGCATTCTGGAAAATGGAAAACTATAGAGATTTTTTAAAAAGATCAGTGGTTACCAGGGGTTGGGGTAGTAGGAATTGACTATAAACGGGTATAAGGGAATTCTATATCTTGATTTTGATGGAATTACACAACTGTATATGTTATTAAAATCACAGACCTGTTCATTAAACAGGATGAATTTTGTTGCATGTCAATTATACCTCAATAAACCTGATTTTAATTGCCTGATAAAGTTCTTCTCTCACCCTGGAATAAGTACCTTTTTATTATTTTTATTGAGGTGTAATTGAGATTAACTTCAAGTATACAGTATAGTGATTTGATATCTGTACATGTTGCAAAATGATCACAGCAGTAAGTCTAGTCAACACCTGTCATCACACATGGTTACAGTTTTTTTCCCTTGTGATAAAGCTTTTTAAGATCTACTTAAAAAGGTATTAGCAACCTTCAAATCTGCAATACAGTATTATTAATTGTGGTCACCATGCTGTACACTACATTCCCCTGACCTATTTATTTTATAGCTGGAATTTTGTATGTTTTGATCACCTTCACCCATTTTGCCCATCTCCCACTCCACCTCTAGCAACCACCACTGATTCTTTGTATCTTTGAGCTTGATTTTTTTAAATTTCTCATTTATCATATATGAAGTGAAGTAGTCTCTCAGTTGTGTCCGACTCTTTTCGACCCCATGGACTGTAGCCTATCAGGCTGTTCTGCCCATGGGATTCTCCAGGCAAGAATGCTGGAGTGGGTTGCCATTTCCTTCTCCAGGGGATCTTCCCAACCCAGGGATCGAACCTGGGTCTCCCACATTGCAGGCAGATGCTTTACCCTCTGAGCCACCAGGGAAGCCCATTTCTCATATAAGTGAGATCATATAGTATTTGTCCTTCCCTGTCCAACTTATTTCACTTACCATAATGCCCTCAAGGCCCATCTATATTGTTGCAAATGGCAAGGTTTCACTCTTGTTTTATGGTTGAATAATATATGGAATATACCACATTTGTCTATCGATGGACATTTAGGCTGTTTCCATATCTCAGCAATCATAAATAATGCTGCAGTCAACATGAAGGTGTGTATACATTTTTGAGTTCTTTTTTGGGTAAATACCCAAAAGTGGAATTGCTGAATCATATGGCTGAGCTGTTTTTAGTTTTCTGAGGAACTCCATTCTGCTCAATGTTTTCCATGGTGGCTTCGCTAGTTTACTTGGAAAAAACACCTAATGGTTTGTAAAACAAACAAACAAACACCTCATATTGAACCTATAGTGAACAGTCACCATGTATTCTGCTTGGAGAAACACTGGGAGCAGCAAGGTGTCATTATACAATCTAAAAGTATAGATGGACATTAGATTTCCATTAGATGGGCATTAGAGGGACCAGTGGAGAAGGCAATGGCACCCCACTCCAGTACTCTTGCCTGGAAAATCCCATAGACTGAGGAGCCTGGAAGGCTGCAGTTCATGGGGTCGCTGAGGGTCAGACGCGACTGAGTGACTTCACTTTCACTTTTTACTTTAATGCACTAGAGAAAGGAATGGCAGCCCACTCCAGTGTTCTTGCCTGGAGAATCCCAGGGACGGGGGAGCCTGGTGGGCTGCCATCTCTGGGGACCCCCAGAGTCGGACATGACTGAAGTGACTTAGCAGCAGCAGCAGAGGGACCAGGGTTTGACAGTTTTGGCTTTGACGATTACTGTGGATTTCAGTTAGGATTTCTTAGGGTCAAGCAACCAAAACCGACTCTGACCTGCCTGTCTTCTTCTTGCATACACCAATAACCAGAAAGAGGAATGACACAGCTTTTCAACTTTTGTTGGGAAGTGGGTACCTGAAATTATGCCCCACCAAAAAGACTACATATAATGGGAGGGCTGTGATTTCCCTAGAGAAAACCGAAGAGCTGTTAGGACTCTAGGCAGCCCAAACCAGCGAATGTCTAATATATTGTGTGATTTCACTTAACCTCTCTGAACTTCTGTCTTCTCATATTTAAAAACCAGCTCTTAAAGTTATAAGAATTAAACATGTTAATTAGTCTATTGAATATTTAGATTTCCTAGAACATAAATTCTGTTTCATAAATGTTGTTTCCTTTTTCCTCTAACTTTTGGCCTATCTGAAACGTATACCTCTAGCATTTGTTTACTAGTTAAGGCTTAATAATTTTCCTAATTCCCTAAGCTAGAACCACAGAGTGAGTTTCAGTCTATTTTTTCTGTTGCTTTCGCCTGCTAAATACTGGGTATCTATTTCCCCTTGACATCAGTTTTGTAACTGGTCCACCCATCTACCTTTTGCTCTCTCTTCCTGAGGCACTGTAGCGTAATGGTAGTGTGTGGACTCTGGAGCCAAACAGTCTGAGTGTAAATCTTGATTTTGTTCTTTAATAGCCATGCAGTCTCAATCAAGTTACATAACCTCTGTATGCCTGTTTCCTCAAGTGTAAATGAGGATAACAGTTCTTTCCTCAAAGAGTTGTTATGAAGATTAAACATATTACTTCAGGTAAGCGCTTAGAATAGTATGTGGGTCATGGTGAGTGCTATACAATATATGGTTATTCAATAAATCTACCTCCTTGTAGCTTCCAGAATTACCTTTCTAAAATTTAAACATCTACTTTCAACTTGGGGGAACCTCAGTCGTTCCCTTCAGACCTGCTTCTCTGACTGCCCAGCCAAGGCTGAAACTGGGGCCCCTCTGTGTACCTTGCACTAAACTCTTTTATTGCACTTGGCTGATGGTTTTGTAACTATTTGTTTATACTCTTTCTCTACACTATCCTGTGAATTCTTGGAAATATAGACACTTACCTGATTTATCTATAAATGGCCAGTACCTATCTGTCCAAAGGAGGTGCTTAATAAGTGTTTGCTGTTGAACAAAATGAGCAAAATAGTTACTGTTTCATCCACTGAACAAAATATAAGCTACTGTCTTCAAATATACTTTTACTTAAAATCAAGGCTGGTATTTCAATGGCTATTCCTTTTATTAAATCACCATAAAACCCCAAGGCTATATTATTCAATGTTTCCATTGTAGTGACATTTGTATAAAAATCTAATGGTTAACAAAATGGCAATAAGTACATACTTATTAATAATCACTTTAAATGTAAATGGGTTAGATGCTCCAATCAAAAGACATAGAATGGCTGAGTGGATATAAGAACTATATATATATATATATATATATATATACACATACACTGCCTACAAGAGGCTCATTTCAGATCTAAAGACACACATAGACTGAAAGTGAGGGATGGAAAAAAGGTTTTCCACGCATATGAAAATCAATAGAAAGCTGGGGTAGCATTATTTATATCAGACAAAATAGACTTTATTTTTTCTTAATCAATATATTTTCATTGAAGTATAGTTGATTTACAATGTTACAATGTTTCTTTTTCTGTATAGCAAAATGATTCATTTATATGTATAGATCCATTATGGTTTAATCATAAGATATTGAATATAGTTTTCTGCTCTATACAGTAGGACTTTGTTGTCTATGCATTCTCTATTTAAAAGCTTACATCTGCTAACAACAGCCTCCCTTTCCATCCCTTCTCCAACCCCTGCCCCCTTGGCAACCACCAGTCTGTGCTTTATGCTCGTGATTCTGTTTGGTTCATAGATAGGGTCATTTGTGTCATATTTTAGATTCACTATATAAGTGATATCCTATAGTATCTGTCTTTTTCTCTCTGACATTTCACTTAGTATGGTACTCTCTAGTTAAATCCATGTTGCTGCGAATGCCATTATTTCATTCTTTTCTGTGGCTGAGTAGTATTCCATTGTATATATGCACCACATCTTCATTCATTCATCTGTTGATGGACACTTAGGCTGACCCCATGTTTTGGTTACTGTGAATAGTGCTGCTATGAACATAGGGTTGCCTGGATCTTTTTGAATTATAGTTATGTCTGAATATATGCCCAGGTGTGGTATTGCTGGTGTGTATTGCATGCATGAGTGTTCAGTGGTGTCTGACTCTTTGCAACCCCATGGACCACAGTCTGCCAGGCTCCTCTGTCCATGGAATTCTCCAGGCGAGAATACTGGAGTGGGTTGCCATTTCCTCCTCCCAGGGATCTTTCTGACTCAGGGATCAAACCTGCATCTCCTGCATTGGCAGGCGAATGCCTTACCACTGGGCCACCTGGGAGCATGTAGGATTGCTGGATCATATAATAATTCTATTTTTAGTTGTCTGAGGAACTGCCATACTGTTTTCCACAGTAGCTACACTAGCTTACATTCCCACCAACAATGTAGGAAGATTCCATTCTCCACACCTTCTCCAGCATTCGTAGGAAGAAAAAAATGATAAAGATTAGAGCAGAAATAAATTATCATACAGACTAAAAAATAGAAAAGATCAGTGAAACTGAGTCAGTTCTTTGAAACAATAAGCAAAAATTATAAACCTTTAGCCAGACTCAAGAAAAAAAGAGAGAGGGCCAAAATCAATAAAATCAGAAACGAAAAAGGAGAAGTTACAACTGAAACCATGGAAATATGAAGGATCATAAGAGATTATTATGAACAACTAAATTCCAATAAAAAATAAATGCCAGTGGACAACCTAGAAGAAATGGAGAAATTCCTAGAAGCGTACAATCTCCCGAGACTAAACTAAGAAGAAATAGAAAATATAAACCGACCAATAACCAGTAACGAAATTAAACCAGTTAAAAAAAAAACTCCCAACAAACAAAAGTCCAGGACAAGACAGTGTCACAGGTGAATTCTACCACACATTTAGATAAGAGTTAACACTATCTTTCTTAAACTAGTCTAAAAAATTGCAGAGGAAAGAACACTCCTGAACTCATTCTATGAGTTTTATGGTTTCCAGTCTTATTAGGTCTTCTAGAAGAAAACCTATTGAATGGGAGAAGATATCTGCAAATGATGTTACTGATAAGGGGTTAATGTCCAATATATATAAACAGCTTGTACAACTCAGTATTTTTTTTAAACTAGATTTAAAAATGAGCAGAAGACTTGAGTAAACATTTTTCTAAAAAAAGACATAGGAGGCCTGGCGTGCTGCTGTTCACGGGGTCGCAAAGAGTCGGACACAACTGAGCGACTGAACTGAACTGAACAGGTACATGAAAATTCTACAGCCATAAAAAAGAAATTTGCCATTTGTAGCAACATGAATGGACTCAGAGAGTATTATGCTTAGTGAAATAAGTCAGAGAAAGACAAATGCTGTATGATATCACTTACATGTGAAATCTAAAAAAAAATAGCAAACTAGTGAATATAACAAAAAGGAGCCGATTCACAGACATAGAGAACAAATTAGTGGTTACCAGTGAGGAGGGGCAGGATAGGGGTAGGGGATTGACAGGAGCAACTGTTAGATATAAAACAAGCCACAAGGATAAGTTATATAATAAGAGGATATAGTTAATATTTTATTATAACTTTAAATAGAGTATGGGCTTCCCTGGTGTCTCAGAGGTTAAAGCGTCTGTCTCCAATGTGGGAGACCCACGTTCGATCCCTGAGTCGGGAAGATCCCCCAGAGAAGGAAATGGTAACCCACTCCAATATTCTTGCCTGGGGAATCCCATGGACGGAGAAGCCTAGTAGGTTACAGTCCACAGGATTGCAAAGAGTTGGACACGACTGAGTGACTTCACCTCACCTCAAATGGAGTATAATCTATAAAAAAATTCTACAAATTCTGGATCACTGTTGTATACCTTAAACTAATATAATACTGTACATCAACTCTCCCTCAGTAAAATTTTTTAATAAAAAAAAAAGTAATGGTGTGCAAGCCTGACACTCCCTGTTGGCTCCAGGCAAGGATGGAACATATAGACTCTAGATAAGGAGGTGATTTGCACAGACCTTGAACTCTAAGATTTCAGTGAGACTTGTTCTCAGGCACTGGATGGAGCAGAGAGTACCAGGCTGTATTCCCTAGTGAGTCCTGAAATATAGAAATTCTGTTACTGATTTTAAATAGATCCATCCAGCTTAAATTCCAGTGGGTAAAGTCTATATCTTCTTGTGACAAATAAAAAGGCCTGAGTTCTTGCCTGGATCTGGAGCCTTCTCACACCATATGGGGCACAATTAGAGGATAGAGGCAAGGCTAGTGTTCTGTGACGGAGAAGGCGATGGCACGCTACTCTGGTGCTCTTGCCTGGAAACTCCCGTGGATGGAGGAGCCTGGTGGGCTGCAGTCCATGGGGTCGCGAAGAGTCAGACACGACTGAGCGACTTCACTTTCACTTTTCACTTTCATGCATTGGAGAAGGAAATGGCAATCCACTCCAGTGTTCCTGCCTGGAAAATCCCAGGGATGGGGATGGGGCCGTCTATGGGGTCACACAGAGTCGGACACGACTGAAGTGACTTAGCAGCAGCAGCAGCAGTGTTCTGTTAAGAGGCTGTCTGGAATCTGTTCAAATGCCTGAGCAAGTTCTCAGCTATAAGCTCGGAGTTCGGCCTCATTGAAAGTGGGAGAGATGGTGCTGGCCAAGCCCACTGAGGGACATTAAAGGACCTTAATAAGGCTGGGGCTGCTCTTTGCTTTAGGGGAAGGCTGCATCCCAATAGATCCAGGAGAAGACAGCTGCTAAACACAGCCCCAACACTTACTAATATTGTATCACCTACAGAGATTTAAAAAATATCAATGTCCAGGCATCAGCTCAGGCTGATTAACCCATAAAACTTTGGGAGTTGGGCCCAAGCACCAGTAATTTTTTTTTTAAGTTCTCTAGATGGTTGCATTATGCACACAGGATTGAAAATCCCTGATGAGGAAAGAAAGAGGCCCCTTTCCTACTTATTGCAATAGAGGGCCATCTAGTCAGCTCATCAAAAAGCTATGTCAAGTTACTCAGATCAACATGGGAGAGGGGAATCCTGGGAACTCCCTCCTCTATTTTATATCATTAGGATTGGAATTCTGTCAAGTGTCTATTTTAACTGTTCTGGTCCCATCAGGGCTATGGAAAGGCTCATAAGAACCAATTTTCTGGGATCAACATCAGGATTATGCCCATAGCCCTATTCCTGCCTGAAATAAAATGTTGATAATAGATGGATAAACAAGAGAGGAGAAAAAAGTCTTACATTATTCATATGTTTTCTCCCATGAAGCAGAAAATGGCATCTAGCAACAATAGAAAAATTCTTATTCAGGCTTTTCAAGAAACCTAAAATTTAACAGCATTTTAAAGAGATGATAAACATCCCAATAATTATGTTAGATTTGAAGTTGATGTAGAGAGTTGTTCTTTTAGAAAATGGTTTGGTGAAGAGAGGAAAAGTTGGATTTGGGGGAAAGATCACAGCATTTGATGTTCAAAGACCTCATTCAAGTCCTGAATCCACAACTTCCTATTTACCTTGAATTTTTTTTTCCATTGATAAAAGTGATTGGTATCACTACTGCTAATGCATTCTTCAGTGGGTTGTTATGAAATAGTATATGTGAAAGTGTTTTGGAAACTGCAAAGTAGCACCCTAATATTATCAGTATTTTAATTAATCATGAAGGAATCAGACCTGATGTTAATTATTCTAGTTATTCTAGTTAATTACTCTAAGCTTGATAAGAATTGAAGTCTACAATTCATGAGAGAGTATTTGTCAATTTTAAAAATTAAGTAGTATTTTTTAATTGAAAAAAGGTAATACATGGCCGATGGCTCAAAAAACCTTAAATAATAAGATTCCTGTCTTCTTCCTTAGAGGCAAGCTTTAACAGTATTTTGAGATCTTGAAAATTTTTATACATAGAGATATATATTTTCAATTATACAAACTCTGTAGCTATAGAAGTAGGAATAAACATCATTCTTCATCTTGCTATTTTCACTTACAAGCATGTCTTGGTAGTCTTCAAACCAGCAGAGTTCATCAACAGAGATTTCCCACATGGGTTTAGCACTGGGAAGTATAAAGGGACCAGCCTCCACTGTGGGTGTCCAGAGGGTTGCTAATAGAGGCAACAGTGCGGAGAATATCCCTGAACATACATCTTTGTACACTTGTACAAACATACTGAACTGGACTCTTAAACAGTCAAAAGATACCCAGGAACCTTTTCCAACTTAAAGAGATTAATAGCATGGAGGTAGGGAGGGTCAGGTGAGGGGAACGCAGGAGGTTGTAACTTCTTCCTGCCTAGGCAGAGTTCTCCTGGTCTTCACCAACATCACAGGGCCACAGAGTAGAAAGAAAAATTGTCACAGTTACCAAAATAAATGTGTACTTCTACAATTCTCCTATTGATATAGGGCCATAAGCATCTGTATTCTAGAATCCGCATTGGCTTTCTCCCTACAGGATAATCCACACACTGAGATCTGTTGTTTAACATTATTCTAAAAGAAAGAAACATTTCTGTAGCCTTCCCTAGATTCTGTAATTCTGCTGGGTTTGTCTGACTCTGTACATAATAGTGCCTAGAAAAGGCAAAACCAGTACCAGGGTAGTCTTCCCAGTAGTAAGTGGTGACCTGTGGCCTCCACTTTCCACTCTCCCTTCCACCTTTTTTTTTTTTTAATTCATTTGTCTATTTATTCAGTGGTTTTAGTGGGACTGGCAACTTTAATGTGCTGAAGATACATTGATGCAGTAAGGCATGTAAGATGGAAAGATAATGTATTGGTAAACAGATAAATAACTAGGATAATTTTAGGATCTGTGATGAACAGGGACTGGTAGGGGAATAGTCATGTACAGACTAGGAGATTATAATAAAAAAAACTCCTAGCCCCTGCCTTTAATTAAAGGAGATCGTAAGGGAGCAGGATTAATCCTTAGAAATGAAAAGTGGGATTCTTAGCAGTGAGGAGACTTCCCTTCCATTCTTTCTCAAGAAGCTTCAGCAGGAGATGCTTTGCCAAAAGAGAGGACAAACTAAGAAAGGAGAAGACATAGGATCCTAGAAATAAGAGATCCAAACTAGAAGAAAAGCAAAGGGAAATCTAGGGCAGCAAGACGAGAGGGTGCAGAGAGGAGCAGGAGGATGGAGGGTGCAAGGGAAAATGCAGAACCAATGGTCATCTGATGGATTTGAGCACTGGGCAAAGAGAAGAGTATTTAGAGGTGCTTTAAAATTCTGAGAGAGTGTTTTGGAAGAACTTAATGATAGCTGCACAGAGAGCTATGTAAAGAAAAATTATTAGCTTTAGAAAAAAGAAAAAGACAAGAAAGGCAATGTAACCATAGGCTAATATTAACTCAACAATGCATAATATTTACATACTTATAGTAAAGGATACATGTAACAGATGATTCTACCAAAAACAGCAAGATAATTATTTTGCCTTCTGCCTTTTTAAATCATTCTCCATTGTCTCCAGTGAAGATTCTTCCCACTGTTTCCTAACTGAGCTCCTGTTTTTCATTTTAACTCAACAAATATCTATTAGTATTCATTCACCATACTAGGTGCTGGGGATAACAGGATAAAGTTGCCACAGTGATCTCAGAGAGACTGCAGTGAACGGTCCTGAAAAGAGATCTTAGTTCCCTAAGCTAGGCAGCCTGAATGAAAACCGGGAATCTGCCACCAGACCACCAGGGGCTAGAGGCCAGAAGCAAAGGGGCTCTGGCTCTTTCCCTTCTTTGAAAGAAGAATGTTGCAAGGAGGCAAAAACTGTGAAAGGGTACAAAGTTTATTACTAGCGACACAGCACAAAGTAGGGGAGAGCACACCGAGAAAGAGTTCACTGGAGTCAGAAACCAGGCAGAAGTACATAGCCAGAGAAGAGGGCATCCTGAATGAGGACGAGCACAGAAAGGAGGAGATTTAAGCCACTTGTATAGGACAGTTCTTCCGGGTCTTTGTTTACACGTGGCCAGTTATCTTGCTTCTTTCTTCACAGCTGACTGGTCCTAAGACCCTTGCCAAGATGCCTGCGCAACTTTTTGCTAAGATGGATTCCACCGCAGAGGCCTATGGATGCATGGCCACACTTACTATGGGGTGGGGCCCTCCCCTTTTCAGTCCCCCAAAAGCCTTCCTGCACATGTGCACACAGGGAAGTCTTCCTTGACCTCAGGAATAGGTACCTTATCTCTCTACTTTAGCAGAGCTCAGTTTTTGCCACTAGCTTTGTCCTTGAAATGTCTGGGTGAGAACAACGCTTTAGTTTTACTCTACTTGACAGACCTAGCTGTCCAGCCCAGGGGCCCATCCGTCTCCTATCTCAATAGAATTTACACTCTCCTGGGCGGGAAGGGGATGCTGCGAAGTAAACAGGCTTTCACTCATTCGTCCATTCAGCACACACTTGATGAGTGTCTCCGGTGGGTCAGGCCTTGTGCTCAGAGTCAGAGGTAAATAGATGAGCAAGATGGTCAAGGTCCTAGACCTTTTGGAGCTTACAGGTTAGTAAAATAGAAAAAACAAAGACAGTCACAAATAAAATAATTATAAATGGTACAAATTCTGCAAGGAAAATAGCACTGAGATAGAGTGTAAGAGGGAATCATGATTTTAAAAGGATGATCAGGGAAGGTTTCTCTGAGAAAGTGCCATTTAAACCAGACTTAAAGATGAGAAGGAGTCAGCCATGGGAATAATGAGGAATAGAGAGTCCAGGCAGAAGCCACAGTGTGTGTAAAGGCCCTGAGCCAGCAGGAGCTTGGCAGATTGAGGAAGGGGAGGGAGACTGGAGTTGGGAGTGGTGAGTGAATGAAGAGTGGCTTGAATTAAGTTTGGATAGTTGTGATGTCCTTCAGAACCATAGGAAAGAGTTTGACATTGATTTTATTCTAAACACAACAGGAAGCCAGAGAGGATTTTTATGCGGAGGAATAGCCATATCTAATTTGTGTTTGAAGGAAGTCGCTCTTAGTGCTGGTTTGTGAAGGAGCTGGAGGCTGGAATGGAGGAGGAGAGAACACAGAAAAGAGGCCTTTATAGCACTTCCGGTAAGAAGTGAGGCAGAGGGGCTCCAGGTGGGGTGGGCTGGTGGGTGCATCTGAGTTACAGCCAGAGCTAGAATTATCAAGGCTTTCTGAAGGATTGAAAGCAGAGAGGAAATAAGGCATGGATTCTATCTCCTTGGTTTGGGGCTTAAGCAGTTAGAGGGCTGGTTTAGCCATTCACTGAGACAGGAGAGATTTCCGGGGGGAACAGCAGGGCCATGGTGAAGGCAGACAGGAACTTGGACTTAAGTTCTGTGTGATATGTTTTGGGGACGGTCAACTGAAATTGTTTCATAGCAGAGTGTATCTTTGATGGGGACAATGGTAGACATGTTTAAGAACTGCTGAGCCCTTTGGGTTTGTGGCTTTTAAAAAAATTTTATTGACATATAGTTGATTTACCGTGTTGTATTAGGAGCCCTTTGGGTTTTGAAAAATAAATTAATGTTATTTATTTTTGGTTGTGCTGGGTCTTTGTTGCTGCTCACATTTTTCTCTAGTTGTGGCAAGTGGGGGGCTTTTCTCCAGTTGCGGCGGGTAGGCTTCTCGTTGCAATGGCGGCTTTTCTTGTGGATCTTAGGCCCTAAGGCCAGTGGGCTTCAGCAGTTGTGGAACATGTACTCAGTAGTTGGCTCCTGGGCTCCAGAGCACAGGCTCAGCAGTTGTGGCACACTGGTTAGTTGAGGAGCCTTTTGGTTTTTTAATGTGCTTGTGCAGCTGGAAATGTCCAGAGGTGATGCCTGAGTCTGGAGTTTAGGCTAGAGACAGAGTGAATATAGATAACAGGATGGGACACAAGATACACACAGAATCCAAGCAAGGGGAACGAGGCATTTCCTGTGTCGGCTGCACCTCTGAGAGGCTCACACTGATGGCAGTCAACCACCAGGCTCCCGTTTTCTTCTTCATATCACACTGGGCATATGTTGAAATTTCTTCTAAATCTCGCCAGAAGTCTTGACTCTCAACATCAGACCTGAGTACCATGTTGATGAGAATCCTGTCATTTAAAAATAGGGGCTTCCCTGATAGCTCAGTTGGTAAAGAATCTGCCTGCAATGCCGGTGACCCCGATTTGATTCCCGAGTCAGGAAGATCCGCTGGAGAAGGGATAGGCTACCCACTCCAGTATTCTGGCCTGGAGAATTCCATGGACTGTATAGTCCATGGGGTCTCAAAGAGTCGGACACAACTGAGCGACTTTCACCTTCTCACTTTCAAGTTAGCAGGACAGTGACATGTAATATCTTAGAGTGAAATGCATAGCTTTTCTAAAATATAGTATATTTATCATTGTGAAGTTTCCTTGTGCTGATACTACAGTTCAAGATAACAATGCTATTATGCTCATCAGAAACAACAGGGGTAACTTCTTAAACTGACGGCAGTTTACCAGCTGTAAGACCTCTTAAGAACCTCTGTTTCCTCCACCGTAAATGAGATGGACCAGATTAATCAATTAGAAAGGCTCCTTGCTTTCATACTATTCCATAATTCAATGATTTTATGCATTTATAAATAGGTCCAAACCACTCACCCTGAATTGCTTGCTTCTTTTGACAAGAGAGAACAAGAAGAAGAGAGTGATTGGATTTCTGTAGTGGACCAGGCTGTAAAGATGCAGGGGACTAAGATTCCAATGGCTACTAAAGCAATTTCCAGGGCTGATCATCACCAGTTTCCCTGCTAAAAAGACAGATGACCCAAATATATTAAGGCAGCTATGGCTCCCAGCATGCAACAAAATGGAAAGGGATCGCTTGAGACTGTCTTGGATTAATTAGAATATTTTTTCTGGGATTTGCACTGAAACCTGCCTTCTGATTATGGTGACTCTCATAATGTAATTATGGTGACTCCCAGTTAATTCCACAAAAACATGGAACATAAATCATTCACCAATTCATTTAGCAAAGACATGAGTGAAAGTGAAAGTTGCTCAGTCATGTCTGACTTTGCGACCTCATTTTTTGGGGCTCCAAAATCACTGCAGATGGTGACTGCAGCCATGAAATTAAAAGACACTTACTCCTTGGAAGGAAAGTTATGACCAACCTAGATAGCATATTCAAAAGCAGAGACATTACTTTGCCAACAAAGGTCCGTCTCATCAAGACTATGGTTTTTCCAGTGGTCATGTATGGATATGAGAGTTGGACTGTGAAGAAAGCTGAGCACCGAAGAATTGATGCTTTTGAACTGTGGTGTTTGGAGAAGACTCTTGAGAGTCCCTTGGACTGCAAGGAGATCCAACCAGTCCATTCTAAAGGAGATCAGCCCTGGGTGTTCTTTGGAGAGAATGATGCTAAAGCTGAAGCTCCAGTACTTTGGCCACCTCATGCGAAGAGTTGACTCATTGGAAAAGACTGTGATGCTGGGAGGGATTGGGGGCAGGAGGAAAAGGGGACGACAGAGAATGAGATGGCTGGATGTCATCATCAACTCTATGGATGAGTCTGAGTGACCTCCGGGAGTTAGTGATGGACAGGGAGGCCTGGCGTGCTGCAGTTCATGGGGTAGCAAAGAGTTGGACATGACTGGGCAACTGAATTGAACTGAACTGGGCTATATAGCCCGTGAAATTCTCTAGGCCAGAATACTGGAGTGGGTAGCCTTTCCCTTCTCCAGGGGATCTTCACAACCCAGGGATTGAATCCAGGTCTCCCACCTGCACTGCAGGTGGATTCTTTACCTGCTGAGCCACAAGAAAAACAAAGACATAGGAGACAGGTACAAACTTATTGCTCATGAAAAAGTTTCATCACAGTAATGAAACTCAACTAAGTAGGTGAAACTCCTATGTATTACTGCAAATATTTTGTGATTATGAGATTAATTTTTCAAGAATGATTTGTCAGTTATATCATTAATTGTTAATATTTACTAACTTGATAATCATGCACAGGATTCACCTAAAGAATTATATATTATCAGATTATTTCCATTTAATAAATATTTTTTACTGACCCACAGTTTGACATTCTTTTTAAGTTCAGATCTAACAAAGTTTAAACTATCTGCCTACAAGTCTAGTTTCTTTGCCTCCATTGTATTATATTAATAGCTTTTCATTTCTTGAATATCCATAATACCAATTCAAACAACTATCAACCTAAATATATATATATATATGTATGTATAATTCTAACTGAAAAATGTTTTTTCCAGAAGAATTTTAGGCACAAATTATAATCACAATATTTAGGAACTTCTCTGATGATCCAGTGGCTAGGACTCCACTGCAAGGGGCATAGGTTTGATCCCTGGTCAAGAAACTAAGATCCCACAAGCTTGGCAGCTCTGAAAAAAAAAAAAAAAAAAAGAGTTGACAATTTGTACAGTATGAGAACTGACCTATCAAATGATCATTGGCCATAAATAATAGATACAACCATTCTGCTGTATCCTGGATGAACACTGACTTACTTTTAGTTGGAATAAATGAGGACATTTTGAGTTCTATTTTAAGATGGAGATTTTAATTTTGAATACATACAGGAACCAAGCAAATGATGTAAATAAGGGATGGGAGCTGAGGGTAAGACAAACTAGTGAGATCCAGTCAGGTTTTAAAGTTCAAAAATCATGCCCAGAGGACAGCACTAACATAGTTCCAGAGATTACTGCCATTGGAATGCAGACTGAAAAGAATCTCAAAATTTGGATTTTTGGAAAAACAACTGTCCGGGATGGGTGGGGCCCAAGGGCTGCCAATTTGCTCATTCTTGACCTTTCATTGGAAGAAGTACAGAAATTTCTCATTTGTTTTGAATAGCGTTTGGCCAAGATTGACCCAGAAGAAAAAATTCAGTTCTGAATTCTAACTTCTTTCAAAAACATCGTGTTTTCTATATTAGCCTGTGTGTATTTAGGGCAAAGTGTAAAACACTTTTGGATGATTGTTTATTGATCCTAATTTAACAAATACATCTATGCAGTAAACACAAAACTACGCTGCACTGTAGCTTATGCAACTTGTAACCTTTGGCCTTTTCATGACTCTTGACTCTTATTCTCTTTCTTCAGAACTGGGGGAAAAATTCTTTTTCTAATTAAAATCAAATAGATGGGAAAGTATAACAGTGACCCTTCTATTTCCTCTGCTTTCCAGTTGGAGGCACTCCAAATGAATCTGAATTAAATTTTTTCTTGAAAGCAGAAGAGGAAGGAATGGGAGAAAGGAGGAAGGTGAGGATCATAGGGAGTCTACAGCCTAATAAAATGCTCGGCAGGTGTCTCTGAGAAACTAAAGATGCAGGTGTTCAGCTCTTCTCTCTCCTTGTTTACTCATTCATTTATTGAGCAGCTGTTACATGCCAGGCACTGTTCTAGGCTTGAAGGGTAGAACAGAAAAGGTCCCTGTCACCTTAGAGCTCCTATCCTAATGAAGTTAATAATAAAGTAAAAACAAATAAGATAGTTACAGAGAGTGATAACTAATTTGAAAACACAGAGGTTATGTGACAAAGAGAAAGTGAGGAGATCCTTTGCTTTATTCAGCTTGAACTGCCATAAGTAAATACCCTAAATTACATGGCTTAAAGAAGAGAAATTTATTTCTTCCATTTTGGGAGCTGCAATTCCTGGATCAGGATGCCAGAATGGTCAAGTTCTAGTGGCAAGAACTGGTTTCCTGTCTGTAGATGGTAGCCTTTTCACTGTGCCCTTACACAGAGGGTTGGGGAGGAGGGATTGAGTATTTCTTCATATAAGGGCACTAATCCCATCATGAAGGCCTTTCCCTTATGACCTCATCTAAACGTAATCACAGTAGTCCCCTATTTGTGTGAGAGATATGTTCTAAGAACCTGCACACTGGGATGCCTGAAACTGCAGATAGTATGGAAGCCCAGATACACTGTATTTGTCTCATATATACATAACTATGATAAAATTTAATTTATAATTAGGTATAGTGAGAGATTAACAAAAATAATACAGTAGAAAAATTATAACAATATACTATAATAAAGGTTATATATGTGGTCTCTGTCTCTCAAAATACCTTATTGTAAAAATTTACTGTTTTTTCCATCTTAACTAAGCACTTATCAACCACTGTGGCCATAACTTCTGCAGTTTGAGGTATAATAGCAAAACTAGCACATATTTCTTTTTCCTTCTTCACAGTTTCATGGATTGAAGATTCATTCTTATCTTAGATTTCAGCAACCACAGCTTGTGATTTTTTTTTAAATTTCTTTCCTTATTAAGTTGAGAACTTTCACCTTTTCACTGAAAGGAAGCATTTCAGTCTTCTCTTTGGCATACCACAATTACCAGCATCACTACTCTTGTGCTTGTGCTTTGGGGCTATTATTCAGTAAAATAAGGGTAACTTGAAAACAAGCACTGCAATACCGCAACAGTCAATCTGCTAGCTGAGGCAGCTGCTAAGTGACTAAGGGGTAGATTTGCTGGACACAGGGACAATTCATGTTCTGGGTTGGACAGAGCAGGACGGTATGAGATTTCATCATCCTACTCAGAAGGGTGTGCACTTTAAAACATAATTATTTATTTATAGGATTTTTCATTTACTGTGTTTGGACTACAGTTGACGCTCGGTAACTGAAGCTATGGAAAATAAAGCTTCTAATTAGGGAGGAAACACTGTGTCTCCCAAAAGGCCCCATCTCCAAATACCATCATACTGGAATTTCAGCTTTACTACATGATTTTGGGGAGACAATCTATAATATTCTACCTTTGGTCCCCTCAAATTCATGTCCTTCTGATATGCAAAATACATTCATTCATTCTATCCCCCTGTCTTAACTAACTCAGAAACCTGAAGTCCAAAGTCTCATCTTCATATGTCTTAAATCAGATATGGGTGAGAGTCTAGGTACGTTGATTCACAGGCAAAGTTCCTCTTCACTTTGAACATGTAAAACCAAGTTATTTTTTTTAATTTTTAAAATATTATGGAAGTATAGTTGCCCTATTATGTGTTAATTTACTCTGTACAGCAAAGTGACTCAGTTACACATATTCTTTTTCATATTCTTTTCTATTATGGTTTGTAACAGGATACTGAATATAGTTTCCTGTGCCATACAGTAGGCCCTTGTTGTTATCCATCCTATGTATAAATCAAACAAGTTATGTTCTTCCAAAATACAGTGGTGGGACAGACACAGGATAGACACTCCCATTCTAAAAAAGGGAAAAACTGGGAGAAAAGGACAGAGTGGTGGGTGCAAAGAGTGGTGGGGCCAAAACTTAGATTTGTAAATCCCATTAAATCTTTTTAAAAAATTTTTATTGGAGTGTCCTCGCTTTACAATGTTGTGTTAGTTTCCACTCTACAGCAAACTGAATCAGCTATGTATTTACATCTATCCATTTTTTGGCTAGAGTCTCTCATGTAAAGTGAAGTAAATCAGAAAGAGAAAAACAAATATCATATATTAACACATAAACATGGCATCTAGAAAAAATGGTATAGATGATCTTATTTGCTAAACAGTAGAGACACAAACATAGAGAACAAATGTATGCATACCAGAAGGGAAGAGGGATGGGGGATGATTGGGAGACTGGGGTTGGCATATATGTACACTATTGATACTACATATAAAGAAGTAGGAAAAGGCATCCCACTCCAGTATTTTTGCCTGGGAGAATTCCATGGACAGAGGAACCTAGCGGGCTTGCATGCATGCACACTCACATGAAGCAGATAACTAATGAACAGCACAGGAACTCTGCTCAGTGCTCTGTGGTGACTAAATGGGAAGAAATTAGTTCCTTTAGATCTTAACACTCAGGAACAATCCATTTTAGTTCAATATTCTGTCATCCAGGCTCACTGGGTATGATGACACCATCATACCCAGGGCTCAGCAGGGCACCCAGCCCCTTTTGCCCAGCAGGGCTTCCACCTCCCACGCTGAAGGTCCCTGCTGGGCGCTTCACCTCTGGCAGAAGGAAGCAGCCTTGCTCCCTGGGTCTGTGGTGGGAGTGGCAACTCCACGATCACCTTTGGTTTCATTCTTCCCTTTTCTGGAACGATAGCGCAAGCTTGCAGCCTTCCTGCAGTCCTCCCCTTCGCTCAGCTTCCTTTTATCTCAGCTTGTGGTTTCTGCTGGTAAGGCCTCATCTCTGCTCCTAGAGATGGGTGATGAGATCATGGTTCATGGTCACGGTAACTTTATCTAACGGTTGTTCAGCCACACCCTTAGCATTCTCTTTAAGAATGAACTTTCTCATTCTCTGCCATGTGGACAGACTGAGATTTTCTGTCTTTAAGTTCTGGTTCTTTTGTTCAGAGTGTAAACGACTCCGTAATATTGCTGACTCAGCATCCATTTTGTGTGGCCGGAAGAGGGCTGGTACTGATAGTAGCTCCTCCCTAGATAACAACCTCCAGTCACAAGTAAATGTGACAAGCTCCTGATATGGCTCTCCAATAACCCTTGTGATAAACACTCGCCCCCATAGCCCACAACCTTGCCCTGTGTACCCCTTAGATAAAGTGAAGTCACTCAGTCGTGTCCGACTCTTTGCGACCCATGGACTGTAGCCCACTAAGCTCCTCCGTCCATGGGATTCTCCAGGCAAGAATACTGGAGTGGGGTGCCATTGCCTTCTCCAGCACCCCTTAGATAAGAGTCCTGCAAAACTTACCAAAACCTCACTCTTGATTTGAATTGACCAATCTGACCTTAGCTCAAGAATCTAAAAGCCCTCCACTTTAATAAGGCAAGAGTTCAAAGTTCTGTAGGGGTTCTACCCGCATTCCGCCTTGAACCAAGAGGCTCCTCAAGGTGTGCCCTGTCCCTCCCCAAGGACCTTTGAGTAAGAAACATGTCTATTTCACTTTTCTTTACAGTATTTTGCATTGGGGCTCCCCATCTGACACCCCTGCGCACTACTTAACAAATGTTAATTAAACAAAGTCTCCATTCTTCTTCAACTCATTTCTCTTCTTTTACATGTCACTGTAAGCCATCAGGGTAAGTCAAGCTGCCTCCTCGAACACTTTGCTTAAAAATTTCTAAAAGGTAATTTCTGGAATGAGCCCTACAGCACGGGACAGAACCAGGATTTTAGAACAATGCCTGGTACAAAGTTTAAATGTATTATAAATGAATGCAAGAATGAGTGAATGAATGAATAAAACTAGAAGCGGGGAAGGAATATTCCAGGCAGAAGGACCAATAATGCAATGATTCCACAGTAGAAAAGATGTTAGCATGTCTGTGGATCAGAAAGGGGCCAGTGAGGCTAGAGAACTGGGAGTAAGGAAGTGAGATGAGTGTGAAGAGGCAGGCAATATTATCAGATGTTGCTTGGTGATCTGTGCTTACATATAATGAAATATTAAGAGATGAACTCTGGAACCAGACTTTCTCAATTCAAATCCCTGCTCCATCACTTAATACCTGTGTGACCTCTAGGAAGGTAGTCAATCTCTGTATCTCCACTTCCTTGTCTATAAAATGGGAGAAATAACAATTATGACATATAATCATAATATAAGTAGTCAAAATAATAACATAAAACAAATTTGTTTTGACATTTAAATGAGTTAATTTTAAAATGAACTTAAAAAAAGTCCTAATCAATAACTTTGAATAGATGATAGAGTTTATAGTTTGGTTCTTGTATTTTCTCATCATTTATAGCCTTACTTTTGTAAACTGCCTTCACCAGTTTTTCTGTCGGAATGTTCTGTTCTTTAGAACTGTTTTCTAAGGATCCTTTGAATATTACAAATATTAAAACTTTGTCATATGCATTGCAAATATCTTTTCTACCTTTCCATTTGCTTTTCAATGGTGATTATGGTATTTATCCCATATAGAAATTTCAAAAGTTTGTTTTCAATCTATTCTTATATGATTTTGGTTTTTTAAGCATACGAGGCATAAGAATACCTCCATATATTACACCTATATATCTTCTAACAACTTTATTATATCTAAACCTTTGTTTCCAAAGGAATTTTTTTTTAATATGATTTTGGTTTTTTAAGCATACGAGGCATAAGAATACCTCCATATATTACACCTATATATCTTCTAACAACTTTATTATATCTAAACCTTTGTTTCCAAAGGAATTTTTTTTTAAGGTATCTAGGAGAGTCGGACATGATTGGAGTGACTTAGCAGCAGCAGCAGCAGCAGCAGCAGTATTATCACGATAAGCATTTTGGTAAATAACCATTAGATGCCTTTCAGTGCACAAATACATGTTTATAGATACATATACATAATTTTATGTAAGTGCAATGAGAGGCAGCCTGATCAGCCGATTGCTATCAACCACCACTGACTCCTACACTGCTCATCCTCTAAATAAGGCAAGGTGGGGGCAGGGGAGATGATTTATAGAAGAGTAGGACCAAGAACTCTTAGCTTTGGGAATTCCCTGGTGGTCCAATGGTTAGGATGCTGTGCTTTCACTGCAAGGTCCAGATTCTGTAGGCTGTGTGGTGTGCCCCCAAATAAAACAGTTCTTAGCTTTGATTGGTGAGTTTATTCTTCTACCTGTTGGGAAGGTTCTTCCCCACCTCACCCCCAAGCAGAGTGCTATGGGGCTCCAAGAGAATCACTCACAGAGACTGGGAGTCCCACAAGATGGGGAGACCCGCTTCTTGATCCCGGGCTTGACACTGGCTGGACAGCCAAGCGTGAGGTCGGCTCCAGAGCAGCGGTGGGCGGAGCATTACCTGAGCCTTCTTGGTGAGTCCTCCGAAGGTGAGGGGTTTCCTGTCTCAGGAAGATGGGAGTCTGATTCTTGTCTCAAGATCTTCAGAGGCAGACCCTTTTAGAAGCCTTTGGGAAGAACAAGAAGGGACTAGTGGAGTATGACTGGGAGGGAAATGTTAGGGGGCATCCTCACCCCCGTTCCTGTAGTTCTTGGAGAGCACAGACATGGACTGTTGTGTCTAAAACCATCTCCTCCATCATACCTGCTGCCCTCTCCTGGGCGTCCTCTGAAACCACCTCCTGCATCAGACCTGCAGCCTCTCCTGTGCATCCTTTATAACCACCTCCTGCATCGCACCTACTGCCTCTACCATGCGTCCTCTGAAACCACCTCCTCCATCATACCTGTTCCCTCTCCCATGTGTCCTCATAGGTGAAAGGCATCACCACAAACCACCCTATCCTCCAGATAATGAAAATTTGCATCATGATCGTCTTTTCCTTTTTCATCCTTTATCCTGTCAACCCCTAGCACTGTAGTTCTGTGTTCTTACTATTTCCTTCTCTTTTCTCTTCTCCACCTCAAGTATTCATCACCTATTGCTTGAGTTACTTCCACAGGTCTGTCTTATGGGGTGAGGAGAGCTCCCATGTTAAGGCTGCTCTTCTGAGAGAGTGATGGGAGAGGTTTCCAGTTCCTGTTGATCCCAAAGCCAGGGAAACCAGGTAGTGAGAATATTTTTGTTCTCTCCAGGCCAAACCAAGCAACTAAGCCAAATGGACAGAATTCCCAGCCTGCTTCACCCATTCCTTCTTTAAGTAGAACCTGACCTTTCTCTCTCTTTACCACAGTATGTCACAT